>CM018691.1:48643934-48804868 GCA_009363875.1 Mikania micrantha | reverse complement strand
AAAATTAAATTACAAATGTTTTATATTTAATTCTATTACAACTTGACTTGGATATCTGGAATATGGACCAAATGTTCCACAAAAACTGCTTGCACAAGTGCAAGTCTTGAATCTTGTATCGGCATGGCCGGAAAGAATTCATGCAAGAGTTTTAAGGGATCTTATCTTTCTCTCTCTAAAGTCATCCTGCTTTCACCTGTTCTTCACCTGAGAACATGTAAAATCTGTTAATACTAGGTTGGTGAGTTCACGTTAGTTTTGAAAACATTAGGTTTTGTAAAAGGTTTAGTGAAAATCTTTTCATTCACAACGGTTTTGAAAATAGTGTATGAATGGTGTTGAAAACACAAATGAACTACACAAGTGCATTAGCCTAAACATCATTACTAACACCATCCCAAATCATCGAAGGTAGTTTATGTATAGGGCATACATAGAGCCAAAGCTCGGCCACCAGCCCACCACCCCCTTCGGTGATCCGAGAGGTCCTTAACGTAAATCAGACCTTGTCACTCGTATATCCCTACTCGACACGACACGATTGATGATTGTAAAAAGAAAGGTTTTGAGAAAGAAGCTTACGCTCTCTCTCCTGATATAGGAGACATGTATTGTTTGTTTGAAAATCACACAGTTTACGCTCCTTTCTTGTAGTATACATTGTTTGTCGTGTACTCGTTTGAAAATCGTTCAAGGCTAGGTATTGAACATTTGGTCGGTTTGAAAACTCTTGTTATTGGTTATGTGGTCTGTCCGTAATATCATCCATGTGATCATTTACCAAGCCTAACAGATATGCCTTTGTTGATTAGTTCCCATGGAACTAATCCGAGTTGTTGTTTCACGTTGTATGTGTGTAACGTAGCAGCCTCAGCGCTGGAGGTTGGTTAGACCTATGGTACCATCTACATTACCGTCTGTTGACCCGCGTCAACTAATGGTAAATGACTTTAAAGGGACTTTCTTGAGACTTCCTCAGTGAATTCTTGATGTGTTGTTGTGTGGATACATGCTCTAGTGAATTACCCTAGACAGATACCATGAAAATGATAATTTTCGATTGTGTACTACTCAATTCCCCGGTTCGTGTCTGTTCATCTCTTGGTTATGCACAAAGCCTCGAACCCTTGTGATCACCCTCGAAACTTGTTTGTTGTTGTTTGTTCAAAATGTTGAATGGAGCGATGAACGCTTAGTAAAAATGATTGAAAATACACTTATTTTTATAACATTCGAATAAGAGGTTGAGAGTTGATATTTTTATTGAAATTATTTGAAAATAACTCTTATTCGTTGATCATTCGAATAAGAGGTTTCATGTTCTCAGCCTCAAATGATTTGGAAGGCAGTAAGTTAAAGAAAATAAGGGGTCTATGAACTCACCTGGGGTTATGGGTCGTCGATGCACTCACTCGGTAAGTTCTCTTAGGTTGAATCCTGTGTTATGATTTAGTTAGTTAAATGTTGGATGGTTGTAAGTTATGTGTTTTGATGTGATTCGAAAATGTGTTTTTATTTCGTTTCATCTTGATTTGATTTAAAATTTGGTCTAAAGTTTGGTTCTATCGACACAGGTGGTGTTCGATAGAACGTTCAACACTTAGCCATTTTTGGGTTATTCCTGGTGTGAATGGCCTATTCGTAGGAATTGCCTTCATTCACACGAATGGAATGATGAGAATTCATGATCTCTCATTCTTGAGCTCCATTCGTGCGAATGTGTTCTCATTCGTGTGGTCATCCCATACGAATGAGTCCATGTCGTTTGTGTGATTGCTCTTTCGTTTGGCAGCTCGTTCGTGTGACTTTCTTCAACGAATGAGTCTTCTCATTCACACGAATGAGTCCTTCGTGCGGCTCATTCGCTTGCAAATTCACCAAGAAATCCATTTCTGAAATCGGTGGTTGTTTTTGTGTTTTTATGGTCGAAATTGATGATAAAATGTTTTGAAGTGTTTTGGTGCAAAAGATTCGTGCTAATACCTACCGTGGAGCTCGTATTTGACCGAAATGAGTTGAAAAGGGTTGGGATCTGGAAATGGAGATGTTGGGATTGAATACACACTATTTGGACGGTGAAATGGTCCGATTTCGCTTGGAAATGGTCGAAAAGTCAAGTGGCCGAGAGTGGGGTTCGGTTGAGAGAGTTGGGTGAAAAATGGGTTTGAAAAACGGAAGTGTTGCTTTTATAGTTGTGCTGTCGCACGAATGGTTCATTCGTACGAATGGCTCCCATTCAGCCGAATGAATATGTGGTTATAAAGCTTCGCCGAATTAACCTATTAGTACGAATCAGGGTCCATTCGTACGAACGGTTATGTGTGTCAAAATTTTGGTTATTTATTAAACTGTTTCAGTGAGATTTTGTCCAAATTATTGTTATTTTATATCAACGTTAAAAGACTCACGCAGACATTTGTATGAATCGTCACCCATACAAAAGTCGAGTTGGATTTAACTGCTGACATTGTTTTGTACTGTAAAGATATCATTTAGTGCATTCAAATCTAACAGCACATCCACATGGATCGTCACCCATGATCGATACTCCAAATGTTATCTATACAGATTTTGTTCATTATTTTCCCTTGCAAGGTGTTTTTCCTTTCTTCTGATTCATGTTTGTGTGATTCAATGGATTTTCCTACTGTTTTAGGAATATTCCGTTTATTTTGATTGTTGTTTATTATCGTCATCGTCACTCTCGTAACATAATGTCTTACACTGGGGTTGTGTACACCCTTGGATTTATTATAGGTGAAATAGGTGAACATGGCTTCTAGAAAAAATCAAAGATAAGGTGAACATGGCTTCTAGAACAAAAAATATAAACAGGTGAACACGGCTTCTAGAAAAAAATCAAAGATAAAATAGGTGAACATGGTAGCTTGTGTACCAGTTGTCACAAAATCAAAGATAAAATAGGTGAACATGGCTTCTAGAACAAAAAATATAAATATCTATGTGTGTGTGTGAAGCAGTGAGTCGGCAAAAAAAAACTAATAATAATAAAGGGGATAAGGATGCGAATAAACAAACGAAAAAGAAGAAGGAAAAAAGAAGAGAAGAAGAAAGTAGAAAGTAGAAAAGGAGAAGAGGGGGGTTTTGAAGGTAGGCAAAATAAGGGAAGATCCGGGCAACGATCCGTAACATCGAGCATAGATCGCTAGACTAGGTCGTGAACCACTAGAGGTAATCATGTTTTCTCATCTTTGAATCACCATTAAAGGATTTGATGGGGGTTATGAACTAGGGTTCTAAAAACGTGAAATTGAGTTGAGTTTTGAGTAGTTATGGATTCCTAAATTTGTGTGTAGTTGTTTTGTTATGTTTTAAAAATTCCTTGTTGTATGAATCATGATTTTTACCAAGAACCCAAGTTAGGGTTCATAAAAGTGAGATGATAAGGATGACTCATTTGGAGTGACTAAGAAAAATATGATTTTTGTTGTTGTCTAAATTTGAAAATATGTATAAAGATGAAATTTAGATTAATATGATTTTAACCTAAACAGATCAAATGGGTTAATTTGATCAAATTAGTATAAATGTTAGAATACACATTATCCTAAAAAGATTGAAACCTGAATGTTAGGTGAAATGTGATAAGTATGGGAAATTATACAAAATATGATAAATATGTTAAACAAATTCAAACGGGTCGAATGAGTATAGAATGTGAAATATATATATATACATATGTGGATGTGTGTGTGTATATCCATGCAAATATGTATATAAACATTTCAAACAGAAGGGTGAATAGATATAAATATATATTGACTCATATAGAGTTTTACAGAAAAACAAGATTTCAATCGAGAGAATAATCAAGCAGGATCATCTACAGATATAGGTAAGTAACCTAACCGGATTACTATATGGGAAATGATGTAAACATGATTCGATGCAGAGTCATGTGTTGTTATGGTGAGTTATAGTTGTTATGGTGGTTTTACTAATAATGGTTGAACAAGATTAATGTATAGATATAGTAGAATACATGTGCATTGTATATATGGTGTATTCATAGTGGTTTATAAAATATAGGTTAAGTAGATGATACACCTCTAGGATGGTAGTGTAAATTTATTTTCTTTATAGTGGCAAAATGTAAGGTTTATACCTTCATTATAGTGGAAAAATGTAAGATTTATATCTTACTTATGGTGGTAGTAATTATGTAACGGATGATTTCTCTTGCTATATGGTAGATGGTGGACTCTGACTAATCTCATTTTAAATAAAATGGTGGTAAGTATTAATTAATGTGGGCAGTGATAACTATTCTTTTGCACAAATATGGTGTCATTGATTGCTTATTTAGCGTTTTGATAATTTAAAATGTTGGTGTAATTGTAGGTAGAGCTCCAATGCAATAAGAAACGGAACAAGTATTAGATCGGTTATCCAATGTTTCACATGACCTGTTGTTAAATGGTTTAAGTGATACTTAAATTTTATATTATGAGTTGTATCGTTTTGGGTTTCTTTTGGTAAATAGTTATAACAAGTTCGAGTTTTCTATAGTGTTGTTGTCAAATAGTAGTAGTTATTATGACATAACTTTGTTATGATGGCAATAGTTTTTATTGAGTGAATTATTGGTCTTGAACATGTTTATTTCGTAAGGAAATATATATTTTAAAATGGGTCATGCCGAAATTTTAAAAAAAAATCTATGACAATATGTTCTCACGTATTTTAAATAAAACTATTACGAGTTCTACAGAGTGACAATCAACATCTATGTAAGACGTTTTTACGGAGCTTATAATCTCATCGTTTCAAATCTTCAGTTCATCAATTTGGGTTTTTGTCAGCCATCCACATTCAAGATTGTCGATTTAGGTTAGCTTGCTATTCTCATCGTTTCAAATCTCTGTTTCATCTATTAGGGTTTAATCTTCTACGTTTTGTTGTTCACTATTTAATCAGAATATGATTTATCTGTAATGTTCGATTCATTAGTTATTTAGAGGTATTCATCTTCAAATCAGTATATGATTTGTTTGAATCTAATTCAAGCTTCTGCTTTTTCTTGGAACAGGTTTTGAATGTTTTGAAACATTTGATTTTATATATATTTTGGACATTAATATTCATTGGATGTTATTGGTTTTTCTAGATAATTAAACTGAGGATTTAAAATGTTTAAAATTTCTTGCTTTTAATCTTAGAAATCATTTGAAAGATATTGTTTCGATTGACTGATTCCTTATCAGTTAAATACTAATGATGTTGTTAGAATCTGAACCTTCTGCAACTCAATTTTGGGAGTTAACTATGGTTTGCTCAACTAAGTAACCATGTATAGAGATGCAGACTGTCTAGTGTCAATATGAAATCAAAAGTGAGTTTTGAATTCATACTCATTCAATTTATTTTGTTTTATTTGTGTTTGAGTTTTGGTTGTAAACGGTTGTAGCTGTGCCTTTCCATTATGCTTAACGACTAGTGTAACATTAATTGGATTATATAACATTGTTAGTGGGTCTTTAAATTTGTTTAGATGATTGTTATATATGATTATCAATTTTATTAAAGTTTTTTATTATGATAATTTGTAGGTACATGACGAAAATAAGAAAATGCCATTTGAAAAAAATAACAAATTCTACAGCAAGAGAGAAGGTAATGGTTTGAGTATTTATATTATATTATATATATATATATATTGTATAAAAGTAGTATTATGATACTATATCATAAGGGAGTGTTAGCAGCGTGATGATACTGGCACTTGGCACACAAAGGATATGTGCCAGTGTAGGGTTTCTTGTGAAAGTTTTGTGGTGCAGCAGCTACTTGGTTGAGTGGAGCGGCCATCGTGTAGTTCTTAATGACCTTGTGTTTCTTCTTGGGATGATGGTGGGGTTTCTTTGATGATTCTTCCTTGCCCTTGCCTATGTCGGGTTCCCTTTTCAGGGTCCCAGATGCTACCATCACATCAGTAACTTTCCCTAACAAACTAATAGCTGACTCCAAAGTGACAGGGTTTGCTGCAATCACCAAACTCTGTATGCAGGCTGGTAATCCACCTACGTACCTGTTAATCCGTTTTTCCAGAGTCGTTACCAAGTCTGGCACCAATGCTACCAACTCATGATAGCGAGTAGTATAACCCATATGATCAGCCCCTTTCATCACATGGTTGGATAGTTCAGTTTCCATCCGTTGTAGCTCGTTTTTGGGACATAACTCATTTCTCAACAGTGTCTTGAAGTCTTCCCATGGAATTGCCATTGCCTCTTCTCTTACCCTAGCCTTGATCTGAGAATTCCACCAAGTTAAGGCTCGCTTGTTGAATGAACCTGCAGAATGGCGAACCTAATGGTGCTCGGGACAACTGCTAATATCTAAAGTAGTCTCTATCTTCTCAATCTATTGGATTAGACCAACGGCTCCCTCAATACCGCTGAAGCTAGGCAGTTTACATCCCACAAATGACTTGTAAGAGTAATTGTGTGTAGTGCCAGTGTTTCCACTAGCTTCTCCTGAGGAGTGAACGGAGTTCTTACTATTATTCTGGATCTGATTGATCATGTATGGGATCACCTCTTTCAGCTGATTAGTCAGCTGACTGCTCAGTAGGGTGGCCAATGCCATAGTGGCAGGATCCAATTCGGATTTGCGTTCGGGTCGGGAGGCGGAGTGTGTGGAGGAGGTGGAGGAGGAGGTGGCGATGGTGGTGGAGGCAATAGAGGAGGTGGTTTTCTCGGCGGCATTCTGATCACAACCAAAAGAACATCAGTTAGTGCAATGATCGAATGCAGAAGACATAATGCAAATAAGTTCATAATACCTAAGTTCTCTACATGAAGGGTCCCTAGGTTATTGTAAGATCATATTTAAGTATAGCATGACATAATAAATATATAAAATTATACACACATCTAAACAAACATAATTAATGTTTAAACTAAGATAATCATTAGAGAAAAAATATAGGGTTTGGTTTTAATGTTTCATCATTTGGGTTTTAGTTAAAAAAACGAAAACCGAAAACCGGTCCGACCACTGAACCGGTTCCAATTCCGACCGGTGAACCGGCTCAACTGGCCGGTTTGCATGAAGACGGTTCTCTTTGTCACACCCGAGCCGGCAGGCCGGATCGAATGTCCTGTCAGGCAGAATGGTCTCGGGGCGTGATATCGAGGTGATATCGAAGTGATCAGATTGTTACATTGCACATGATATAAAATGAGAAAACACTAAATGAAATAGAGTTACAAAGTTAAATTACATCAGTATGGTTCATAATTTAACAATGTAATCTACTATCAACATCATAAATCTTCCATCTTGTATCTGCACAAGATGTGCAAAATAAAATGTATAATGATGTTCAAAATATGCACATCCAAAATGCTAGGTCCGCTATCTGGGCATCCTAGTCAAAAACACGAACTTCCTAGTTAACCTATTCGTCACCTAAGAAGTCATGCAAAAAGATCAAGTCAACACATGATTGGTGAGTTCATATAGCTTCGTTTGAAAATGATTTTGTACAAAACATGTCCGAATGACAACCTTAACCTCACGAACAACCACCTATACTATCCAGTCAAGTATGCTTATATATAGGGCATACGTTGGGGACAAGCCCCAGCCGATATCCCACCACATACCGAACCACATAGTATATTATTGTTAATGATAATTAAGTGTTTCATTCCTCATCATCAACACATTAGTTCTTAGTTCTTGTTAGTTTCAACAAAATGTGGAAATTCTCTTGATTCCTTAAGCTCATCGCATACATATAAACATCCATAGCAATTGTAGAAACATTTAGTTAAAATGCTTAAATAAACAAATAAATAAACATTTAATAAAATCTAAGACCTAATAATTGGGCCTTGGTCATACTCGAGTAGACTAGTCTAGCAATCAAGGTTCTTAGTAGTTGAGGAAATATGTAAATATCATCAAACATGCGACCTATAATCAATCAGTCTAGCTAGGACATCTTTTGATGTATAGGATTTTATAGTTCGTTCTAGATTGTCTATGTTCGTTCTTGCTCATCTAGATCGTCAGTTCGTTGGCACATGATATCTTTGAATATTTCCCAGAAAATATGCACGCTCGTTTATTGTAAGTTAAATATCTTCAACACCTGTGTTGATTTATTATGGTTCGAATACTATAAGTATTTATATTTTGACGTATATACGTTTCTGTCTCGGTGTGCAACTAAGTGTCCTATGTTTTTACTAATGAGTTACTAGAATTTCTCTAAGTATTCTAGGCTAAGCATTTCCCTACGACCCTTATTTATTAGTTAGTAGTAATTAAACCTTATTTGCATTAATACTTACTAATTTAAAAGACATTACATTTTAGCAAATCATCATTTATAAAATCTTATTAAGTTACTAACAATTTAAGTCTAAAATCATTTAGTTAATTTTAAATTACTTTAATAAATCAAGTTATGATTATTTTTTATAGAAGTAAGGTTTCATGTCGTAAAACAAGTCATTTTATTGTAAACTCTAAGAAATTTTATGAAAACATATGTTGATCATGTAAGAACTTGAGTTGACCCATTCGAGTTAATCATAAGTCCTATGTTAGCTTCTATTTATTTCATTGATAGTGTTTGCTTTCGAGTTGATAATTAACTAAGATTATTCTATTGAACAATCTAAGTTTATCATCAATATGTTGAAATCACTAAGATTTGGGTATTTGTCAATCCCATTGTCACACCCCGAGCCGGCGGGGTTGGATCGGAGTCCCTGTCGGGCGGAAGGTTCTCGGGGCGCAATATCGTGAGTGATAATCGGAATGATCAGATTGTTACATTGCACATGATACATAAATGAGAAACTTGGTAAAATAAAATAGAATTACAAAGTTAAATTACAACAGTTAAGTTTATAATTTAACAATGTAATCTACTATCACATCACAAATCTTCTATCTTGTATCTGCACAAGATATACAAAATAAACTGTATAATGATGCTTCAAAATATGCAGGTCCAAAAAGCTAGATCTTCTATCAGATAACCTAGTCCAAATAATTAACTCTTCAGTTGACATGTTCGTCACCTGAGAAGTCATGCAAAAATAAAGTCAACACATGGTTGGTGAGTTCATATAGTTTTATAAAAAGGAGTTTGAATGACCTTAATGACCACCTTAACCTCACCAGTAACCACCTATATCATCCAAATCAGTATGCTTATATATAGGGCATACGTAGGGGACAAGCCCCAGCCAACATCCCACCACATACCAAACCACATGATATATTGTTCCTGATGATAATTAAGCATTTCATCCCATACCTTTGATTTCATGATATATGATTCATAGCATTTGATTACCCTGAAAAGTTTACCTTGATCCCCAGAAATGAAAACCTTAACCTCATCAACAACCACCTATGATATCCAACCAAGTATGCTTATATATAGGGTATATGTAGGGGACAAGCCCCAGCCAACATCCTACCACATACCGGACTGCTTAGCATATTGTTGTTAATGATAATTAAGTGTTTCACTCCATTCACCTTTGATTTAGATTCTGATTTCCACAATTCAATTTACCCTTGATCCTCTTGAGTTCATCATAGATACATGATTTCCCCAAAAGCAATTATAGAAATATAATGTTAAGTATTTAATTACATAAATAAATAAACATTTAAATAAAACTAAGACATGATGATTGGGCCTTATTTGACTCAATAAATTAGACTTAGTTGTTAGTGGTTGTCCAAGTTGTACCCTCTCACACGCGACCCATATCAGGCAGGACTCACTAGGAGCCTACCTGAGCGTGCCAGGATTTTAATGATGCCCATATCAGCTTGACCCAATGGTCTACTGTACATGCCGGGACTTTACGGATATCCTTTGATTCTTGATCTCTTTGATTCTCTTGATTTTGATTTTGATTTCATTTGATAGTTCACGTTATTGCCCATATATCTTGACTACGAGAGTCTACTATTTATGCCGGGACTTTATGTGTGTTACACGTGGTCTTGATTTCTATACAACTGACATCCACCTTAACTCAAATATTAATGATTTCAATAGATCTTAATGATTTCATTATTTCAATGATTCACACACATTTATGATTTCTGATTCCTTGAGTCTCTTGATTTGATCTTTAGAATTCCCATGAGTCACGATGATAATTGATTCTTAATTAGGATCATTTGTTTTCAGTTCACACACTGAATTAGGTTTATTTGAACATGATCTTTAGCTTTAGTTACTTTGATTTAACTTTGAATTTAGGTTCTTGAATTTGAGCTTGATGGACTAAGGGTTTGTTTAGAGTTTAGAATTAAAGTATTACTCATGAGAGTAAATTAATTCACTTGATAATTTGTTCTGCATAATAATTACCTAGACAGGTGTCTAGGGGTATCAACAAACTTAAAAATATAACATATAATGAATAAAAGCATTTAAGTAAACAGTTTAAATAAAACAGTTTACTCATGCTTCTCAGCCCCGCGTTTTAAAACAAAAATGTTTAGAAAAGGGGCAATGAACTCACTTGTGTTGCTATGTAACTGATATATCACAATATGCGCGCTCGTTCTTGTAGCTTAGGCCTCTTCAGTTCCTGAGATGTTTTAAAAGAATTCGAATACTATAAGTACACATATTAGTCGTCGCACCTAAGAATTGGTCTCAGTGTGTGTAACTAAGTGTCCTAATTTACTAAGTTTTTCTATGATCTAATCTAATCAATGTAACTTAATTACCCATTGGTGACCCATAGCCCAAAGTTAGTTACAACAAATCTTTGATTGTCATGTTTAATAATTTTATTTTAAGTTAAAGAAACATCAATCAAGAAAATAATTCAATTTAATAAATCGTTCTCCAAACATTTCCTTTTTATCAAATATCATTACTTGAATTAAAACACATCTAAACGATGATGGGCCCTAATTAAGCCCCATTGGGCCCAATTAGGCCCATTGAGGGTGTTTGTTTCATTATCGATCACCATTCAAGTTCCTTGCATTATTTGACATAGCCTATTACTTATACATAAGTTAATTATCCATGTTGAAGACCTTTCCCATAGGCTAGTGTTTAAGATGTAGTTAACCCCTCGTGATTTAGGCAGTAGATTTATGAAATAACCCTACCTATTGGCCCATGCACACACACACATAATATATTCCATGCATGCATGTATCCTTGAATTCCCATGCATTACACCACCCTAATTTGCCATGATTCATAGAATTTAAGGTGTACGTCTCACTGGCCAGCGAACCTTTGGACCCAGGCCAAGGTTCGGCTAAGTAGTAAAGAGGTTCGACAATTCTAGAGGAGTCCTAGGGTTCGGCTGCCATTTACCATGCACCAAAGGTTCGACCCCAAGGTTCCATGTGACACCCTAACTCCAACGAACCTTTAGGGTTCGGTCGTTAGGTTCGGCCTCCCAAAAGGGTTCGTCGGTCATGTAATTGGTTCGTAGTTTCATAGGTTCGGTCAACCCATGCGAGCAGGTTCGTGGAACCATGAGGTTTGCCACCCTAAGTTCGTGAGACCTAGGGCTCGCAGTCATTAGGTTCGTTGGGGAATGGCCCGGCCAGGAGTCTCTTAGGTTCGCCAGCCACCAAAGGTTCGGCTGGCTTGATGGTTTCAGCCACAAGGTTCGTCCTTCCCTAGGTTTGTTTTGTGGTGAAACGTTCTGCCCTGTGTGGTAGGTAGGCAGAAACAGGTTCACTGCAGTGGTCTAGGGTTCGTTGCAGAGAATACAGGTTCGGCGCAGGGTTCGTTCCCCATCAGGAAGGTTCGGTCGAGAATCCAAGGGTTCGGCCGCCTGGATAGCCACGAACCTGTACCACCTTTGTCTTCCCCGTTGATCAGAACCTGTTAAAATTTAGTTCCTAGCGTCTCCTAGTTGCTACCCATGACTCATCTCCAACTTATTTAGTGTTCATAACTAGTTAATATAACAAAAACTTAAGAAGGCTCGTTAAACACTCTAAACCGAACATAAGGTCGAGATTTACCTCACTTTCTTTGGTGGAAGCTCCAAATTCTTGTACTTCTGAAATCTACGTGATTAGATGAATGTCTTGACACCTAGAACACTTGAATCCGACTTGAAATGAGCTCCAAATTGTAGAGAGAAGTTCAAGGTTTTTAGAGAGAGAGAGAGTTAGAGAGAGAGGACGAATTTGAGAATGAGGGCAAGGTTGGTGAGTGTGGTTGGTGACATAAATGAAGTCATTAAAGACTTAGATAATACCCGGTTGCTCGGTTTTGTTCGGTTTCGCGTAACACCTCGTTTCCTCGTAGTTTTATCACAAAACGACTCGGTTTATGATTTAGAAATTATAAATGAAATTTAAGTGGTTATTCCTAGTAAATTAACTAATATCCTTTATTTATTTAAATTTTCAGAATATTAATTTACTGTTTAAATTGAATCGTACGGTTGTCGCGCGTATTCGTTCGAATCGTCACTCGTACGAACACGACGATAACTATACTTTTCAATATTGTTTCCTAATTATAGAATATCATTCAGAACGTTAAACTTCCAGATTTATTCGTACAGATCGTCACATATACGAATAATCCGTCGATTTAGCATTCGCATAACGACATTCGTGTTGTTTTGTTCTATAAAGCCTCACATACGTTTATACATAATAAATCCTAACAAATAATCCCATGATGGTTCTGTGTTGCCAGATAATTATCTGACTGATAAACCATGTTTTCTGAGTTTTGTTTCTCCGAAACAAATGATGAATTTACTGTTTGTTATATGAAATGATTGTGATATGTACCATGAATATGATTTACAGTGAAATGATTAGAATTTGTACCTGGTTACTGTTCATGTTACTATTGCGATCACTGTTCCGGTACGATTCTGGCACTGATGTTACACCCATACTTAGTGTATTTTCCCTAGTTTCACATAAGTTTCCTCGTTCTTTAGCTTCTTTGTACATCATAGCTTCCATCATGTTGTCTCTTGTACATCATTATTGATTACCCTTGATGTATTAGCTTAAAACATCATTGGTTAGCATTTAGAGTGTTAGAGTTTTTGGGTTAACACATAAGTAAGTATCCTTGAACAAAATCGGTTTCAACCATGTTGTTGATGGTTTCATTTCACCTAAACCCAAGTCTTTTAATTCTTTAAGTTTGTAGAAAACATATGTTTAGATGTTAGCATCGTTCACAGAAGGTTTGGTTTTACAAACCTTAGTGTCGGTAATGCTTAAAATCATTTAACACACCTTAAAACTCTACTAGTTCCCATCTGACTACTCCATGTTCTACCAGCCCTCCCGAACTCCTTTCTTAAGCATTCGAGATGATTCCAAGTTCTAAATTCCTAAAACATGTTTCAATATTAGTATTTGCAGGGCAGCAGCTAATATCAATGGCTTTAGGATCATGGAGGTCGATGACATGCTTCAGCCCCCCATCAAGAATGCTATGCTCGACAACTCCAAGTCCAGCAGCCTCTAACCCATCATATTTTGCCCTAAACAGATCCAAATCGCTTCTAAACTGACCCAAACTTTGTTCCCAGTGGTCTCTTAAGTTCCTAAAATGGTTTTGTGCACCAACTAAGGGTTTAAAGGGTCAAAAACGACTGCACAGTGCAGGTTGTTCGAAACAGTGCCAACCACAAAAAAATGAGTTCATTTGTGCTCATTCTTGCCTCAAATTCGATAATATTTGTTCCAAACTTCATTCTAAGAGATTCCTTAGCATCCTAGATCGATTTAGTGCAAAAACTAAGGGTTTTAGTGGTCCAAATTGAGCTGAAATGTTCAGATCGTTCAAAGAACATGATGAATAGTATAAGTTCAAGAAAATCAGTAATTTCTCAGTCAATTTTACCTCGTTTTCGGCAATTCAAAGCTCTGTTTCTTCATCTCTTCATGATCTACGCGTTTCTACGGTCGTTTGGACACTAAGAACTCCCAATTTAGTTTAGATTTGAGCAAGATCTAAGTGTTTTAGTGAGAGAAAAGGTATGTTTGTTTGTGGGTTTGTTCACGATTGCGTGTCGCGGTTCATGGGACATTAAATAACGGGTCGAATGTACCATTTGAATCCAGTGGTTTCACCCGCCTATTGTTTGAAGAAGAATTCTTCGTTGACCGAGTTTTGTGGCAATAGAACGTTTGAAAGGTGGCTGGAAAAGCGGGATACATGGATTAAGTAATTCATGCATGTGGGTTTATTAGTTTCCAATAAATAGGGTCTGTAACTTTTATATTCATTTGAAGTTCTTGTTCCTGTAATTCCCTAGTTTTAATCAATAAAGAGGCTTGATATCCAACATTTGGTATCAGAGCCAAGGTTGCTTAGCCATTTTGAGAGTCGGTTTCGGGAAAAGGGTGTAGCCCTTTGGCTGCGGGGCAAACGTAGCAGCAGAAAATCGACAGCAGGGGTTGTTTTCGGGGTGTTTTAAAGTAGAAGGCGGACTTGAAGATGTGTTCGGGTCAGTCGTTGGCGCGGGATGTGTGCCGGTTTGGATGACGGGGGTGACCGGTGATGAGCATAGGTGGTCCGTGGCTGTTAGAGGTTATCAAAGTACCCTTGATCGGCTTGTTTCGTGATAAGAGGTGACCGACGTAGGTGTATGAAAAGCGGGCAGAAAGGATCCGTCAAAGCAGGTGGCTTTGGATTCAGTTCGTTAGGCAGGTGAAAGAAAACAGTAAAAGGTGGTGACTTTGTTTTCTTGGTCGGTGGATGAAACCTCTTTGAACAAGTGTGATCGGAATGGGCGGGGTTCTCAGACAAGATAACTGAGTTATAACTTTGATGGGTAATTCATTGTTGCATCCAGTTTGTTGGTGCGTGCGTGCATGATTTGGAAGCCGACTTACTTCCTATTGAGCTTGGTAGCTTTGATGTCGTAGTAGGCATGGATTGGCTTTCTGATAACCAAGCGGAAGTTGTATGTCAAACTAAGGTGATCCGTATTCCATTACCTAACGGTAATACACTGGTAGTTCAAGGAGAACGAGCCGGTAGAAAACTTGGTCTCATATCTTGTATGCGGGCTCAGAAATTTTTAAGGAAAGGCTGTTATGCTTTCCTGGCACACGTGACCGAGCACAATTCTTCATCTACACGTATCACTGATATCCCAGTAGTCAAAGATTTTCCTGAAGTTTTTCCTGAAGATATATCAGGATTACCCCCAACAAGACAGGTTGAATTTCGTATTGACTTGATTCCTGGCGCTGCACCTGTTGCTAAAGCCCCGTATCGGCTTGCGCCATCTGAAATGCAAGAACTTTCAGGTCAATTACAGGAACTTCTTGATAAAGGTTTCATTCGACCCAGTTTTTCACCCTGGGGAGCACCAATTCTTTTTGTGAAAAAGAAAGATGGATCATTCAGGATGTGTATCGACTACAGGGAACTCAATAAACTGACAATCAAGAACCGTTATCCATTACCTCGTATTGATGATCTGTTTGATCAATTGCAAGGTGCTACATATTTCTCAAAAATTGATTTGAGGTCCGGATATCATCAGTTGCGAATCCATGACAATGATGTTCCAAAAACTGCTTTCCGAACCCGGTACGGACATTACGAGTTTTTAGTAATGCCGTTTGGTTTAACCAATGCACCTGCAGTTTTTATGGATCTGATGAACCGAGTATGTAGACCTTATCTGGATAAGTTTGTGATTGTATTTATTGATGATATTCTCATTTATTCCCGGAACCAGCAGGAACATGCCCAACATCTGAAACTCATCTTAGAACTTCTAGCACGTGAACAGCTATATGCTAAATTTTCCAAATGTGAATTTTGGTTACGAGAAGTTCAGTTTCTGGGGCATGTTGTGAATGAGAATGGTATTCAAGTGGATCCCAGTAAGATCAAAGCGGTAGAACAATGGGAGACACCCCGAACCCCGACTGAAATACGTCAATTCTTGGGGTTGGCAGGTTATTATCGTCGATTTATCAACAACTTTTCAAAAATCGCTCTGCCACTTACCACTTTGACTCAGAAGAACCAACCGTTTATATGGGGTTCCCAACAGGAGGAGGCTTTCCAACTGTTGAAACATAAACTCTGCAATGCACCTATCTTAGCACTACCGGAAGGTACAGATAACTTCACGGTTTATTGTGATGCTTCCCGTCAGGGACTTGGGTGTGTTTTAATGCAGAACGATAAGGTGATCGCTTACGCTTCTCGGCAGTTGAAAGTATACGAGAAGAACTATACCACTCATGATCTAGAACTTGGTGCAGTTGTGTTTGCACTCAAGATTTGGAGACAGTATCTGTACGGAACCAAGTGTATTGTGTACACGGATCACAAAAGTCTCCAACATATTCTAGATCAGAAAATGTTGAACATGCGACAAAGGCGATGGGTTGAACTCTTGAACGATTATGATTGTGAAATCCGTTATCACCCAGGCAAGGCAAATGTTGTGGCCGATGCCTTGAGTCGCAAGGAACGGGTCAAACCCCTACGTGTGAGAGCGTTAGGTTTGACTATCCAAACTAGTCTAATTCCTCAGATTAGAAATGCTCAGCAACAAGCTTTACAAACAACGAATTATTCTGCTGAGGGACTAAGAGCATTAGATAAGAAACTCGATACTAAGGTTGATGGACTGTTGTATTTCAAAGACCGAATGTGGATTCCTTTATTCGGTAACTCTCGAACAACCATCTTGGATGAGGCGCACAAATCCAGGTATTCTATTCATCCAGGTGCCGATAAAATGTATAAAGATCTTAGAGATTTTTACTGGTGGCCTGGGATGAAGAGAAACGTATTAGAATACGTGGACCGATGTTTAACGTGTCTTAAAGTGAAGGCTGAACATCAACGACCTTCTGGGTTACTCCAACAACCTGAGATTCCCATGTGGAAATGGGATCAGATCTCTATGGATTTCATTACAAAACTACCCAGAACGTCACGTAACCATGACTCGATATGGGTTATCGTTGATCGCCTTACTAAATCTGCGCATTTCTTACCCATCCGAGAAGATTACTCTATGGATCGACTGGCTAAACTCTATGTTAATGAGATTGTATCTCGACATGGAGTACCGATCTCTATCATTTCTGACAGAGATAGTCGATTTATGTCACGATTTTGGCAAACTCTTCAGAATGCTCTGGGCACGCAAATCAATATGAGCACATCCTATCATCCACAAACGGATGGGCAAACGGAGCGAACAAATCAAACGTTAGAAGACATGCTCAGAAGCTGTGTGATTGATTTTGGAGGTAGCTGGGATATTCATCTTCCACTTGTGGAATTCTCGTACAATAACAGCTACCATACCAGCATACAATGCGCTCCATTCGAGGCACTGTATGGGCGCAAGTGCAGATCTCCTATTTGCTGGTCGGAAATAGGAGAAAATCAAATCATTGGCCCAGAATTCATCCAAGAAACCACTGACAAGATCGCACTGATTCAAGAACGAATTAAAGCTGCTCGCGATCGTCAAAAGAGTTATGCTGATAACCGTCGTAGACCACTAGAATTCCAAGTTGGTGATCGTGTAATGTTGAAAGTATCACCCTGGAAGGGCATTTTCAGATTTGGTAAACGAGGTAAACTCTCACCGAGGTTTGTAGGGCCATTTAAAATTCTTGAACGAATTGGATCTGTAGCCTACAGACTCGAATTACCTCTTGAACTCAGTAACATTCATGACGTTTTTCACGTATCAAATCTGAAAAAGTGTTTAAACGATGAATCTTTGATCGTACCTCTCGAAGAACTTCAGATCAATGATAAACTTCAGTTTACCGAAGAACCGGTAGAAGTAATGGATCGAGAAGTTAAGGTACTCAAACGCAGTCGCATACCAATCGTTAAAGTTCGCTGGAACTCTAAACGAGGGCCAGAGTACACTTGGGAACGTGAAGACCGCATGAAACAGAAGTATCCTCATTTGTTTACATAGGCGATCAAACTGTAGGAGTTAAAGCAAATTTCGGGACGAAATTTCTGTAACAGGAGGAGACTGTGACAATTGCAAGTAAACATTACGTCATCAATAACACGAGCACGTTTGGTCGTTCTAGGAATCTGTGTTAAATTGATGATTTTAATCATTACAGGTTTAAAGTATGCGAGAAGTTGGGAACATGGGAGAAAACCGTGCGTGAAACCGAGTTACGGATTGTCCGGAATCGCGAAACGAAGAAAAATCTTGAAATTGGATCCCTCGCGTTACGCGACGACTCCTTGGAGTCTTGTCGCGGTACGCGACAAGTTACGATATCAAATCTTATCCGGAATCCCTCGCGGTACGCGACGACATGTGGGCTACTCGTCGCGATACGCGACGAGTAGGTCGGTCTGTGAAATCAGATTGTTAAATCGCAGAAGCATGCAGAGAAATTTATTTTCATTCCTCTCGACTTTAAACCCTTTTTAACTCAAGATCTTGACCAATCTCCCACCAAAACTCATATTTGACACCACCAGAACGTCCAGCTCGAACCGGTGAACGTGTATACACGTCCTGATCGTGATTTTGTCCGTAGAATCGTCTGATTTGGGTAACTATCCTTTTTAATCTTCTGACTTGATCTTCATTGATTAGATCGTGTTTTTGAACGTAATGATATAGTTAGGGTTGTTGATTATTGCTTAGATGATAGCTAGGAATGATTTTTGACGGATAACTTGTCTTGTTAACGGGTAAATGCCTGTTTTGATCCGTTATAATGCCCGGTTTTCACTAAACCATAACAATACTTCTAATGGTTTAAACCATTGGATTATGACAATGTAAGTGATTATTTTGGTTAATCTTTGAAATGCAAGGTTAATCCCAAGTGTTTCAAACTAATCACAGTTATTACCCTACCAATTGGAATAACTGTCTGGTTTTATGATAACAGTCGGATTAATATGTTAAACATGATTGTTTAACCTATTCAAATGTCATATTGTTATGTTTTGTGATACATGGATAATTGGTGACAAGAATTAATCATTCCTAAGCCGAGATTTCATCTA
Source organism: Mikania micrantha (assembly GCA_009363875.1). Taxonomy (NCBI): domain Eukaryota; kingdom Viridiplantae; phylum Streptophyta; class Magnoliopsida; order Asterales; family Asteraceae; genus Mikania; species Mikania micrantha. The sequence goes on along the minus strand of CM018691.1, from coordinate 48,785,853 downwards.
GGGACTGTTTAAGTAATATAATCAACAGCATTACCTAACTAATTAGTCGGAGATTATTACGGCTAATCCAATGAGTCATCAACTTAACACAAAGTACCTAAACGAGTATAGGTACCTACATTATAGTACATTGTATGATATTAGATTCAATAACTAATTAAACACCGAATATCGGTTTGATGACTTTTCATTACAATGTCTATGACATTGAACGTTCAAACAGATTTAATCAGCAGGTTAGAACATAAATCATTAAACAAATATAACCTAATGCAGATTTACATTATTAGCGACAGTTACGCGAGGTTTTAGCACTCATCTGAACTCAGGTGAGTTTCGTATCACCCCTGTTCTTTTAATGTTTTATAAACATCGGGGTATAACTGCTAAACTTTTCTTGATCATATGATATGTGTCACTGTTATCTGCGTGATTTCATGTGATTAACTGAATTTGTGGATTTCATGGGATTGTTGCCGTTAGTATCTCTATCATGATATCAAAGTCCTCATTCTTGAACTGTATCTAGTGAACCCATGTGTGGCCGAGCAGAAAACATTGATAGTACTATCGGTTGACACCCCATTCACTGGGAGGATTGCATCTCCCCTGGTGTGAATGTTTGTTATCTGTTTCCTGAACTTCTTAATGGTGTGATAGACATTAAGATAATGAGGCAATAAGATATTTACCGACGGGTAATATCGAGAACTGAACATATCGTCTGAAAGGAACTAGATACGGGTCCCATGGTTATCCGGAACTGTGAACATGTATTTGAACTTAACTGTCATATCATATGATTTAACTAAACTGTATGAACTCACCAGCTTTGTGCTGATGTTTTCGAAACTAAAACTTTTGCAGGCAATCAAGGACAACGGTGAGGATGCACTCACAGCACTAGCAACAACTGTAATTAAATAAATTGTAATATGTATAAACTGTAATAATAATTGTAACCACGAACCTTGTAATGTAAGTTTTACTTTTCGTAATCTGTGTGCTATGATGATACCGGATCAAGTAAGTCACCCCTCATGCTCTGAGACATCACCACTATGCTTCCGCTACCCTTTTGATGACATCATTCTCAGGTGACGAGAGGTGGGGGTGTGACAGGGTGGTATCAGAGCCACAGGTTATAGAGAATTAGGTTGACTTAGAGACCTAGACTATAACCATAGGTTCGTATAATGACACAGAGAGCACTGAATACAACGAACGAACAAAACTTGTGTTGATTTAAGTTAGGATAATCGAGTGATCCAGGTTTCAGTTATGAGTGGCCAGCATAACTGAAATTTGTAATACTTGTGCATTCTAGTTTAAGTCAATCCAAGCTGAACTATAACAATTCTAAAGACTAATAGTTGCTTTGAGATAGGAAGAGATATCATATCATGTTTGTATTGAATATTATTATTCAATGTTTATTTCATGATACTGATCTAGAACTTTGTTTATTCAGCAATGGCGAACCCGGGAGAAAACTATATTTACCAGAGATTCCCTTACATCATCCTTGACGACACACCCAGTGACAGCTCGGGATCGAGCTCGGGTGCAGTACCATCTCATGCGTCTTCTGTATTATCTCAGGTGGGACCACAGCTACCAGCTACACCACCCGGATCTCCTTTTGTACCACCACTACCGCCTGGATCTCCGTTTATACCACCACCACCACCGGGATCCCCACCGGTGCACAGTCCACCCCACTCACCGCTGGCCGACGCTTCGGCCATGAGGAGGCAGAGCTCCTCACCACACAGAGCCCCGGCATGGGACGGGCTCAGGCGTATGCGGGGCCAAGCCCGCAAGACTACGGGACTACCTCCACGACGCCCTATGGCTCCACGGGACGAGCCAGCACCAGTACACGAGGTGGGAGAATCCTCCCACCAGGCTGAGCTTCGGGCTCAGGTACAGCAGGTATCTCAGGACCTGCTGGGCCTCCGACAGGATTTGCAGCAGCACCATGTCACGATGGAGAACACCCGTAACACGGTGATGGAGATTCTCACGTCTCACCTGGCTCTTATGGAGCATGTGACTACTCAGGGTGCGGACACCCTAGCCTGGAGGGCGACCATTGAGGATCGCCTTCAGAGGACCTGGTGGAGGGAGATGAATGCTGCATGTAAGCAGCGGGTGACAGCCTTTGGGGAAAGGCTGCAGGGACTAATCTGGATGCTCGGTACGCTGAGCACCGAGGCTAGACTTATCTGGTTAGCTATAGTACTTGCTACTATAGCTATAGTGCTAGCCTGTTTACCGTATTTCTTACGGTAAGTCAGATCAGTTGACCCACATTTTTGGGATTTTCATTGTACATCTCATAGACGGATATGTTGTTTGTATGGATGTATTATAAGGGCACTCTTTGTATCATAAACTTTATGGTTCTATAATAACAGTGTTGTTTTAATCAAACGTTTGTTTCTGTATATCTGTTGTATGTAATGTGAACGAGAACATATCAGTAACTAAAGTATAGTACGAGAGCCATACTATACGAGAACATATCAGTTACTAAAAGTACAGTACGAGAGCCATACTGTACGAGAACATATCTAAACGAGAACGTATCTGCAATGTGAACGAGAACATATCTAAACGAGAACGTATCTGTAATGTGAACGAGAACATATCTAAACGAGAACGTATCTGTAATGTGAACGAGAACATATCAGTAACTAAAGTATAGTACGAGAGCCATACTATACGAGAACATATCAGTTACTAAAAGTACAGTACGAGAGCCATACTGTACGAGAACATATCTAAACGAGAACGTATCTGTAATGTGAACGAGAACATATCTAAACGAGAACGTATCTGTAATGTGAACGAGAACATATCTAAACGAGAACGTATCTGTAATGTGAACGAGAACATATCTAAACGAGAACGTATCTGTAATGTGAACGAGAACATATCAGTAACTAAAGTATAGTACGAGAGCCATACTATACGAGAACATATCAGTTACTAAAAGTACAGTACGAGAGCCATACTGTACGAGAACATATCTAAACGAAAACGTATCTGTAATGTGAACGAGAACATATCTAAACGAGAACGTATCTGTAATGTGAACGAGAACATATCAGTAACTAAAGTATAGTACGAGAGCCATACTATACGAGAACATATCAGTTACTAAAAGTACAGTACGAGAGCCATACTGTACGAGAACATATCTAAACGAGAACGTATCTGTAATGTGAACGAGAACATAACTAATGAGAACATATCTGTAATTAAAGTACAGTACGAGAGCCATACTGTACGAGAACATGTGAACATATTTGTTGTTGTGTGAGAACATATCTAGTACATGAACTGAGAACATATCAGAGGACTTGTGTGAGAACATATCCTAGTCCTGTATGAACATATCTCTAAAAACATGTATTGCGAGGCAATGAGTTGGGTTATACTCTACACATGTTTTGAAATAACAGGACTAAGTATAACTACGAATATCTGAATGACTAGTGTGAATTGAGAACGTATCTGGATCTTTTCAATGTAGTTATACTTGAATACTTAAATGATCACATTTCAACATGAAATTGTCAGCATGTCTGAACATGGTTGAGTTATGTGATTAAAAAGGGTTATATCTTTAATATTCTTGAACTGACCTGAGTTTGTCTGCATGTGAGCAGAACTATGGCTCCGAAAAGAGGTCGTCCAGCTAAGAAAGTTACTGAGAATATTACTTCCCCTGAACCGAATCCAGTTCCACCACCTGTTTCTGAAACAAATACCGTTCCTCTGGTGAACCAGGACCCAAACCCGACACTAACAGCAGCTCCTAGTGGGTCGGTATTGAATGAAGCAGCTATAGCCCGAATCGTAAAGGAACAGCTATCGGCTGCTGGCATTGTAATACCACCACAGCCACATGTCACTTCTGGGTCTGGTCATGTGGAACATAATGCCACAGGTGGACACGTTGAAACTGTTCATACCACAGGCACAACTACTACTGCTCCTGATCCACCACGACAGGGATGTACGTATAAATACTTTGCTTCCTGTAACCCACCTACTTTCACAGGTAGGGAAGGAGCGGCTGGACTCCTTAGGTGGATCGAGGAGATGGAAACAAAACTGAAAATCAGCCAGTGTCTGGAGGAGCATAAGGTGTCTTATGCTGCCTGTTCTTTGAAAGAATCAGCTCTTACCTGGTGGAATACCCAGGCTAAAACTTTGGGTTCTGTGACAGTTGATTCTATGGGCTGGAATGAATTCAAAACTCTGATTATGTCAGAGTACTGCCCAATCACTGAAATCCAAAAACTTCAGGAGGAATTCTGGAGTCACTCAATGGTCGGTGCTGATTCTTTAGCCTACACCGATCGTTTTCATGAACTTACTTGTCTACTTCCCAATATGTTTCCAACTGAGGCAGCATTGATTGAGAAGTATATCAAAGGGTTGGTTCCCCAGATTCGGGGAAATGTAACTGCTGCTGAACCCACAACCCTCAAAAGAACCATTCTGTTGACCACCAAGCTTACCGATGAGGCGGTAAGAAGTGGTACATTGATCTCAAAATCTCAGACGGCCGTGGGCCGTAGTGAAGCTGGTACCTCGAACGTTTCTAAAGGTACCAAACGTAAATGGTTTGGCAAGTCCAAGACCAAAGCTCCAGCTGAAACCAGTCAGAACAAACCAACCGTGAAAAACTATGGAGCGGCGGTACCGGAGAGGAAAGTTTACACTGGGCCGGCGCCCAAATGTGATAGGTGTCCCTACCATCACACAGGACCATGTCCTGTTTGTGCAAAATGTAATCGGGTAGGACACTATGCTAAATACTGCAACTTTCCTGCTCGTCAACCAAACCAAGCTCCACGACCCACTGCTCAAACAAACCGGTCATGTTACACTTGTGGAAGCCCTGATCACCTCATGCGCAATTGTCCAACCAATAACACCAATCCAGGGAATCAAGCTAGGGGCAGAGCTTTTCAGATTGGTGCAGCCGAGGCAAGACATGATGCAAACATTGTCACTGGTACGTTCCTTCTCAATAATCTTTATGCATCAGTTTTATTTGACACAGGAGCAGATAAGAGTTTTATTTCTCCTGAATTTGCATCATTACTTTCATTGCCTATGGTAGAACTAGAAACTCCTTATGTCATTGAACTTGCAAATGGCAAGATGATCAAAACTAGCAGTGTTATTCAAGGATGTTCCTTGAATCTGAATGATCACCTTTTCTGTATCGACTTACTTCCTATTGAGCTTGGTAGCTTTGATGTCGTAGTAGGCATGGATTGGCTTTCTGATAACCAAGCGGAAGTTGTATGTCAAACTAAGGTGATCCGTATTCCATTACCTAACGGTAATACACTGGTAGTTCAAGGAGAACGAGCCGGTAGAAAACTTGGTCTCATATCTTGTATGCGGGCTCAGAAATTTTTAAGGAAAGGCTGTTATGCTTTCCTGGCACACGTGACCGAGCACAATTCTTCATCTACACGTATCACTGATATCCCAGTAGTCAAAGATTTTCCTGAAGTTTTTCCTGAAGATATATCAGGATTACCCCCAACAAGACAGGTTGAATTTCGTATTGACTTGATTCCTGGCGCTGCACCTGTTGCTAAAGCCCCGTATCGGCTTGCGCCATCTGAAATGCAAGAACTTTCAGGTCAATTACAGGAACTTCTTGATAAAGGTTTCATTCGACCCAGTTTTTCACCCTGGGGAGCACCAATTCTTTTTGTGAAAAAGAAAGATGGATCATTCAGGATGTGTATCGACTACAGGGAACTCAATAAACTGACAATCAAGAACCGTTATCCATTACCTCGTATTGATGATCTGTTTGATCAATTGCAAGGTGCTACATATTTCTCAAAAATTGATTTGAGGTCCGGATATCATCAGTTGCGAATCCATGACAATGATGTTCCAAAAACTGCTTTCCGAACCCGGTACGGACATTACGAGTTTTTAGTAATGCCGTTTGGTTTAACCAATGCACCTGCAGTTTTTATGGATCTGATGAACCGAGTATGTAGACCTTATCTGGATAAGTTTGTGATTGTATTTATTGATGATATTCTCATTTATTCCCGGAACCAGCAGGAACATGCCCAACATCTGAAACTCATCTTAGAACTTCTAGCACGTGAACAGCTATATGCTAAATTTTCCAAATGTGAATTTTGGTTACGAGAAGTTCAGTTTCTGGGGCATGTTGTGAATGAGAATGGTATTCAAGTGGATCCCAGTAAGATCAAAGCGGTAGAACAATGGGAGACACCCCGAACCCCGACTGAAATACGTCAATTCTTGGGGTTGGCAGGTTATTATCGTCGATTTATCAAGAACTTTTCAAAAATCGCTCTGCCACTTACCACTTTGACTCAGAAGAACCAACCGTTTATATGGGGTTCCCAACAGGAGGAGGCTTTCCAACTGTTGAAACATAAACTCTGCAATGCACCTATCTTAGCACTACCGGAAGGTACAGATAACTTCACGGTTTATTGTGATGCTTCCCGTCAGGGACTTGGGTGTGTTTTAATGCAGAACGATAAGGTGATCGCTTACGCTTCTCGGCAGTTGAAAGTACACGAGAAGAACTATACCACTCATGATCTAGAACTTGGTGCAGTTGTGTTTGCACTCAAGATTTGGAGACAGTATCTGTACGGAACCAAGTGTATTGTGTACACGGATCACAAAAGTCTCCAACATATTCTAGATCAGAAAATGTTGAACATGCGACAAAGGCGATGGGTTGAACTCTTGAACGATTATGATTGTGAAATCCGTTATCACCCAGGCAAGGCAAATGTTGTGGCCGATGCCTTGAGTCGCAAGGAACGGGTCAAACCCCTACGTGTGAGAGCGTTAGGTTTGACTATCCAAACTAGTCTAATTCCTCAGATTAGAAATGCTCAGCAACAAGCTTTACAAACAACGAATTATTCTGCTGAGGGACTAAGAGCATTAGATAAGAAACTCGATACTAAGGTTGATGGACTGTTGTATTTCAAAGACCGAATGTGGATTCCTTTATTCGGTAACTCTCGAACAACCATCTTGGATGAGGCGCACAAATCCAGGTATTCTATTCATCCAGGTGCCGATAAAATGTATAAAGATCTTAGAGATTTTTACTGGTGGCCTGGGATGAAGAGAAACGTATTAGAATACGTGGACCGATGTTTAACGTGTCTTAAAGTGAAGGCTGAACATCAACGACCTTCTGGGTTACTCCAACAACCTGAGATTCCCATGTGGAAATGGGATCAGATCTCTATGGATTTCATTACAAAACTACCCAGAACGTCACGTAACCATGACTCGATATGGGTTATCGTTGATCGCCTTACTAAATCTGCGCATTTCTTACCCATCCGAGAAGATTACTCTATGGATCGACTGGCTAAACTCTATGTTAATGAGATTGTATCTCGACATGGAGTACCGATCTCTATCATTTCTGACAGAGATAGTCGATTTATGTCACGATTTTGGCAAACTCTTCAGAATGCTCTGGGCACGCAAATCAATATGAGCACATCCTATCATCCACAAACGGATGGGCAAACGGAGCGAACAAATCAAACGTTAGAAGACATGCTCAGAAGCTGTGTGATTGATTTTGGAGGTAGCTGGGATATTCATCTTCCACTTGTGGAATTCTCGTACAATAACAGCTACCATACCAGCATACAATGCGCTCCATTCGAGGCACTGTATGGGCGCAAGTGCAGATCTCCTATTTGCTGGTCGGAAATAGGAGAAAATCAAATCATTGGCCCAGAATTCATCCAAGAAACCACTGACAAGATCGCACTGATTCAAGAACGAATTAAAGCTGCTCGCGATCGTCAAAAGAGTTATGCTGATAACCGTCGTAGACCACTAGAATTCCAAGTTGGTGATCGTGTAATGTTGAAAGTATCACCCTGGAAGGGCATTTTCAGATTTGGTAAACGAGGTAAACTCTCACCGAGGTTTGTAGGGCCATTTAAAATTCTTGAACGAATTGGATCTGTAGCCTACAGACTCGAATTACCTCTTGAACTCAGTAACATTCATGACGTTTTTCACGTATCAAATCTGAAAAAGTGTTTAAACGATGAATCTTTGATCGTACCTCTCGAAGAACTTCAGATCAATGATAAACTTCAGTTTACCGAAGAACCGGTAGAAGTAATGGATCGAGAAGTTAAGGTACTCAAACGCAGTCGCATACCAATCGTTAAAGTTCGCTGGAACTCTAAACGAGGGCCAGAGTACACTTGGGAACGTGAAGACCGCATGAAACAGAAGTATCCTCATTTGTTTACATAGGCGATCAAACTGTAGGAGTTAAAGCAAATTTCGGGACGAAATTTCTGTAACAGGAGGAGACTGTGACAATTGCAAGTAAACATTACGTCATCAATAACACGAGCACGTTTGGTCGTTCTAGGAATCTGTGTTAAATTGATGATTTTAATCATTACAGGTTTAAAGTATGCGAGAAGTTGGGAACATGGGAGAAAACCGTGCGTGAAACCGAGTTACGGATTGTCCGGAATCGCGAAACGAAGAAAAATCTTGAAATTGGATCCCTCGCGTTACGCGACGACTCCTTGGAGTCTTGTCGCGGTACGCGACAAGTTACGATATCAAATCTTATCCGGAATCCCTCGCGGTACGCGACGACATGTGGGCTACTCGTCGCGATACGCGACGAGTAGGTCGGTCTGTGAAATCAGATTGTTAAATCGCAGAAGCATGCAGAGAAATTTATTTTCATTCCTCTCGACTTTAAACCCTTTTTAACTCAAGATCTTGACCAATCTCCCACCAAAACTCATATTTGACACCACCAGAACGTCCAGCTCGAACCGGTGAACGTGTATACACGTCCTGATCGTGATTTTGTCCGTAGAATCGTCTGATTTGGGTAACTATCCTTTTTAATCTTCTGACTTGATCTTCATTGATTAGATCGTGTTTTTGAACGTAATGATATAGTTAGGGTTGTTGATTATTGCTTAGATGATAGCTAGGAATGATTTTTGACGGATAACTTGTCTTGTTAACGGGTAAATGCCTGTTTTGATCCGTTATAATGCCCGGTTTTCACTAAACCATAACAATACTTCTAATGGTTTAAACCATTGGATTATGACAATGTAAGTGATTATTTTGGTTAATCTTTGAAATGCAAGGTTAATCCCAAGTGTTTCAAACTAATCACAGTTATTACCCTACCAATTGGAATAACTGTCTGGTTTTATGATAACAGTCGGATTAATATGTTAAACATGATTGTTTAACCTATTCAAATGTCATATTGTTATGTTTTGTGATACATGGATAATTGGTGACAAGAATTAATCATTCCTAAGCCGAGATTTCATCTAGGGACTGTTTAAGTAATATAATCAACAGCATTACCTAACTAATTAGTCGGAGATTATTACGGCTAATCCAATGAGTCATCAACTTAACACAAAGTACCTAAACGAGTATAGGTACCTACATTATAGTACATGGTATGATATTAGATTCAATAACTAATTAAACACCGAATATCGGTTTGATGACTTTTCATTACAATGTCTATGACATTGAACGTTCAAACAGATTTAATCAGCAGGTTAGAACATAAATCATTAAACAAATATAACCTAATGCAGATTTACATTATTAGCGACAGTTACGCGAGGTCTTAGCACTCATCTGAACTCAGGTGAGTTTCGTATCACCCCTGTTCTTTTAATGTTTTATAAACATCGGGGTATAACTGCTAAACTTTTCTTGATCATATGATATGTGTCACTGTTATCTGCGTGATTTCATGTGATTAACTGAATTTGTGGATTTCATGGGATTGTTGCCGTTAGTATCTCTATCATGATATCAAAGTCCTCATTCTTGAACTGTATCTAGTGAACCCATGTGTGGCCGAGCAGAAAACATTGATAGTACTATCGGTTGACACCCCATTCACTGGGAGGATTGCATCTCCCCTGGTGTGAATGTTTGTTATCTGTTTCCTGAACTTCTTAATGGTGTGATAGACATTAAGATAATGAGGCAATAAGATATTTACCGACGGGTAATATCGAGAACTGAACATATCGTCTGAAAGGAACTAGATACGGGTCCCATGGTTATCCGGAACTGTGAACATGTATTTGAACTTAACTGTCATATCATATGATTTAACTAAACTGTATGAACTCACCAGCTTTGTGCTGATGTTTTCGAAACTAAAACTTTTGCAGGCAATCAAGGACAACGGTGAGGATGCACTCACAGCACTAGCAACAACTGTAATTAAATAAATTGTAATATGTATAAACTGTAATAATAATTGTAACCACGAACCTTGTAATGTAAGTTTTACTTTTCGTAATCTGTGTGCTATGATGATACCGGATCAAGTAAGTCACCCCTCATGCTCTGAGACATCACCACTATGCTTCCGCTACCCTTTTGATGACATCATTCTCAGGTGACGAGAGGTGGGGGTGTGACATCATTAAATAACGCGTCGAATGTACCATCTGAATCCAGTGGTTTCATCCGCCTATTGTTTGAAGAAGTGTTCTTCATTGACCGAGTTTTGTGGCAATAGAACGTTTGAAAGGTGGTTGGAAAAGCGGGATACATGGATTATGTAATTCATGCATGTGGGTTTATTAATTTTCAATAAATAGGGCCTGCAACTTTTATATTCATTTGAAGTTTTTGTTCCTCTAATTCCCTAGCTTTAATCAATAAAGAGGCTTGATATCCAACAAGGTAGAGAGAGTGAGTTACGGGTTTGGAGAGAGAGAGGATGATTTTTGTGAAGGTTAAATGGTATTCAAGTTCTTTTTGTGGTTTTTAAACGTTCGGGTATGGTCGGGTTCGTTCGATTTACTCGGTTTCGCGCGTACGCATCTGGTTCGGTTTCTCTCGTAATGAAACATTACGATCTCTTAAAATAAAGTTTTCTAAATTATTTAAGGTGGTAATTCCTAATAAATTAACTAGATATATTTTATTTATTTTTAGCATTTCAAAAACGTTAAATTTTACGATTTAATCAAATTATACGGTTTTCGCGCGTATTCGTTCGGATCATCACCCGTACGAATACAACGACAACTATACTTTTCGATTTGATTTTCTAATTATTGGACATCGTTCAGAACGTTAAATTTACAGATATATTCGTGCTAATCGTCATCCACACGAATACTCCGTTTGTTTAATAATTAACATAACGACATCCATTATTGTTTTGTTCTGTACAACCTCGCATAGGTTTATACATAATAAATCCTAACTAAAATTCATATAATAGTTCTGTGTTGTCAGATATGATTCTGACTGTTAAATCATGGATTTGCAATATGTTTCTGAAATAAATGCGTAATTGATTCATATTGAACATCAATTGAAGACAGTACACGTGTAATACACATAGTTCGTACCTGATCTACTGTACATGTTACTGTTCTGCCTATGGTTCCGGCACTGATGTTACACTCATGCTCACTTTGGACCAGCCAACCCTCCGGTTTCTGGTCCGATTCTGAAAACATTGTATCTACTCTTGATAGAATATACAAAAAAATATAACATATTTTGTTTTTTTGTACACCAATCCAATTTTTGTTTTTTTTCCTCTCTTTCAGATGCAACGAGTCACATATACATATACAGTGTTTTCGTTACTGGACTATAAACCGCCACTAAAACCAGTTCGGTTAGGTGCCTTTAAATCACTCTCAGTTGAATCGACCGATTATCAATCAAACCAGCACACCGGACTCCCTCGGACCAGTTTTTTTTTCTCTATATAATCTAAAGGATAAAACATTAAAACCAAACTTGATATTTTTTAAGTACGATTATGAATGTTTAAATGTGTTACTTTATAACTCTTTTTAACAATTTATAATGTTAACCGGTTCTTAAATCATATCTAACCATTAAATAATAAGACATATAGTTCAATGTTTTGTGTGGTTTAATACTTTATATGGTTAAGAATATAATGATTATATACTAAAATATTTACTAACGTCGAGAGTAGTGGGACGTAAACAACCCCACCCCATGACCGCCTCAAGCCCTCGTCATGCCCCTACCATGTTACTCAAGCCCAATGACCAGAGCATGACTGGTCTAGGGTGACCGTGGTCACACGCGCGTGAAACAGAGATTTAATGTTTTTAAACTAATAAAAAACATTAAAATCATCGTTCATCAAACACATATTAAGTCTTTCATTAAACCTAAATCATACATCTTACATGATATTGTATGACACGGTCAATCCTCCGTCAAAGTGGATGTAGAGTGAATACACTCATTGGCTCACCTTGCCTACTTTTCATCCGACTTGCCGACTTGGTGTCACTCGGACGATGGTTCGGTCTGGTGTCATACCTGCCATCTTCATTTTGTTGAAATCCACACATATTTCCATACGCCTTTGTTCTATAGGCAATTAATAATTCTAATTAGCTCGTGAATTATGTTATGAATTATTAGCATGAGAATAAGAAATAAAGGTTGAGGTGTTTTAAGATATAGGTTATAATCTTTAGATCACTGTTGTAAAAGTCGGTTTCCAAAGCCGAGCACTCTCTGAGTACTCGCTCTAAGGAGTTGTTCCGAGGCCGAGCACTTCCTGAGTATTACCCGAGTACTCCCGCCTAGGGCCGAGTACTCTCCGATTACTCGCTCCAAGGATCTGTTCCGACCTCGGAGCGCCTAGCGACTTTTGCAACCATGCTTTAGATTATATAAGTTTTTCTAGTGAATTGATGATGATAGGTTTTCTACTGAATTGATAAGATATTTGGCGTGACTAATATATGAGATTTCATTACAAGATGTATCTGCCAATCAATTTTTGTCAATAAAAGTAAAACAATTTTCATTAACTTATTTTGTTTTATAAAATTATAGAGCATTTCATTTTACTGCTCCTAATTAAATAAGAATGTTTAAAAACTTGTTTTTATATGTTATCTTAGATTTAGTAATTATTGATGAATAAAAAATAAATGGTTTTCAAGAAAAGATGAATTTTAGTTCATCCATTAATAATTATTAATATGAACAACTTCATCAAGCGGCTTCTACCTTTTACTTCGTTATCAAAATCAATATTGAATAACATGACATATTTACACTTCATTTTTCCTTGATTTTGTACGCAAGATTGGTTTTGTACAAAATGAAACATAAGACGTCTACAAGTTAATAATTTATCATGATTAGGTCACGATTATTATTTTATTTTGTTTTTCACACTTAATAAAGTTTTATGTAGTTATTTTTTTAATCTTTTGTAACCAAAAAACCTTTTTTTTTTATTTTAGTATCCTTTTTACTTTTAAAAGATTATTCTACAATTTTAAGATTTTGGTTTTGAGCATATTTCTAACCAGGTTAAAAATTACGAGTTCCGCTTAATATAATTTCTTATTGTTTAAAGGCAAATGTTATCCCTTTTAAAACAAAAGTTTTACATGCGTAACGTCGGTTTTTTTTCTTTCTTTCCATTTTTTCCATTTTTTGTAGAATTACATTTCTTAGATCATGGTATCATATGTAAGGATGACAATACAATCCACTCAAGGCATGATTTTCAAAAATAATTATATTTTTCGAATTTAGAGCTTCCGACATTGAAAATAGCATGTGAAACCCCACAAAATACACAAATTTCACATCGTCTACAATTTTAAAACAGAAACCGATTTGGGAATTTGAAATTCTTTAGTTGAAGGATACGAAAAGAAATATATTTTGTGTCAACTTGTTTGTTTGTTGAATCACGGTTGAATTTAAAAAAAAAATGAAAAATTATCTGAATTGCATCAAATGATGGATGAATATTAATTCTATTAAAAAAAATAGTAAATATCCAAATATGTAGAATTTCAAGCACGGATTACTTATTATTTATTAAATATTTAATAATTGTTATATCTTTATATTGTTGTTTTTATATAAGTTTACACATATTTTTATATATCATAAAATATATTATATTTTAGGTGAAATGTGTAAACTTATAACATATAATGGGTTGAGATAAGTAATATTTTAACACAATATGGGTCAAAATGGATAACTTAAAAATTATGTAAATATAATGGATTCAAAAAAACAAGAATGATCGATCAATAATATATACGATTGGCATGTCTTGTAATCGATTGTATCGAATTGAATTTCAGAAACTACGTCCATCCATGGTTTTAGCCTATATTATATAATAAGTTGTAATTATTTGAATAAAATTAAAATACATATAAAACTAGAAAATGGGAGTAGACACATACATATCTCACACGCTTTCACCATATAAGTGGAATCCCTCTTATTCATTTCTCCACAACACCATAACATCCCACCATTATTCCTTACCATTCTTCAAATTAACATCCTCCATTTCAAATTCATTTCGTTAATTTTGGATGCAAATGCATAAAATGGGTACAGACGATGGAAGAACCGGGCTGCCAGAAACTTACAGCCACCATGATCACTACCACTCCGACACAGAAGTGGTCGGAGGTGATAGAAAATCTTCATTCAGCGGTCCGCTTAGTGTAAGCGGGCCGCTGAACAAAAGAGGAGCCCGAAAAGGCTCTCGAATTAACATCCAGGACAGTGCTTCAGGATGTAATAGTGGTGGTGACAATTACGTTGAGATCACTCTGGACGTTCGCCATGATACCGTGGCGGTGCATAGTGTCAAGGCGGCAGGCGGTGCTGACGTGGAGGATCCGGAGCTGGCTTTGTTGGCTAAAGGATTGGAGAAGAGGTCCTCTTTTGGATCTTCAGCTGTGCGAAATGCGTCCGCAAAGTTCAGACAGGTATCGCAAGAGCTGAAGCGGCTGACTTCGTTCTCAAAACGACCTGTGGGTCGTTTAGACAGAACGAAGTCAGCCGCGGCTTATGCTCTGAAGGGGCTGAAGTTTATCAGCAAGAATGATGGTGGGTCGGCGTGGGCTCAATTGGAGAAGAGGTTTGATGAGCTTACCAAGGACACCAATGGCTTACTTCACCGATCACGTTTCGGTGAATGCATCGGTATAATTAAACACATAATTCACATTTTGCGATTTAATGTGTGTATATATATATATTTTTTTTATTTTTTTTGTTGCCGTATGTATCATACGGCAACAACTTTACCGTTAATTCAATACATTGTGTTTTTTTGATGATTTATTAACAGGTTTTAATGTTTTATGATTTTTTTTTTTTGAATTTGATAGGGATGAACAAAGATTCAAAAGAATTTGCAGGTGAGTTGTTCGATTCTCTTTCGCGACGACGGAATATAACCGGTGATTCGATCAACAAAGCACAATTAAGAGAGTTTTGGGATCAGATTGCTGATCAGAGTTTTGATTCAAGGCTACAAACTTTCTTTGACATGTTAGTGTTGATTATTTTATTTTAATTTTTTAATTTATTTATTTTTAATTGTTATTTTGTTTTTGATGGGAATATAATTCAGAATTATAAACAAATATTAAATACAGGGTTGATAAAGATGCAGACGGCAGGATTACAGAAGACGAAGTCAGAGAGGTATGTGATCGCCTGCCATGAAACATGTTCATTTTGAGTGTTTGTTAACCATAACTCAGATTCTTGAAGATTTATTATTATTATTTATTATTAATTTTGAAGATTTATTATTAATTTATTAGTTATTTTGATACATAGAGGTTCTAGTCTAAAACTATCTTTATATTTTCTTACAAAAGGTCCTTGATGTTTTATAAAAAAATTATTTTTATTTGGATAAATTTTAATAAAAACGAACATTTATTTTATTTTATTATTATTTTTTAAGATAGTAACTATGTAAACTTGTTAGAAATTCATGTATTTGTAAAGTACTCAAAATATCCAACTATTAACAAAATTAAGATAGGGCATAAGGAAAGTAATATGTAGTTTACACCTACCACATGGAAATAATTAAGGAGATTGTTTCTAATAAGACCTTCGACTCATGATGTCTGATTAACTGATCAACCCAATTCTTTCAACTTAATTTTCACAAAGATTAAGTAAAATAACGTTAAAATTAGCGTAATTTTACTTTTATGCCTAGAGGGCTGGCACAATGTTTTGTAAACAACTTAGAATATATTGTCCCAACACATGCAAATAATTGATACCCATGTGATGCAGATTATCAGTCTAAGTGCATCAGCTAACAAGTTATCAAACATTCAAACCCAAGCAGATGAATATGCAGCATTGATCATGGAAGAACTAGACCCAGAAAACCATGGTTACATCATGGTATGTATGATCAAAAATCATAAAACAACATTAAAGTTGTAATTTTTATATAATTATTGTTATAATTATTTTTTAATTAATGGTTAGTGCATGATTATTGATTGGTGATTAAATAGATTGAAAACTTGGAGATGTTATTGTTACAAGCACCAACACATAACGCCAGAGGAGAAAGCAAAAACTTGAGCCATTTGTTGAGTCAAAAGCTAAAAGCAACCCACCATTGGAACCCAATAAGAAGATGGTATGAAGATTTTAAGTTCTTTTTACAAGATAACTGGCAGAGGTGTTGGGTGATAGCTCTTTGGATATGTGTAATGGCGGGCTTGTTTACATGGAAGTACATTCAGTACAAACACCGAGCCGTGTATAAGGTACTAGGGCCGTGTGTATGCGTCGCAAAAGGTGCAGCCGAGACTTTAAAGTTAAACATGGCGATTATACTGTTGCCTGTTTGTCGAAACACGATTACTTGGTTGAGGAACAAGACTAAGTTGGGTGTTGTGGTTCCGTTTGATGACAATCTTAATTTCCACAAAGTAAGTTTTTGCTTTCACTTTTGAAAAAAAGTAACTTTTTTATTTCACAAAATACCCTTTAAGGCAGTGGTGGAGCTTGGAAAAAAGTTTGGAGGGAGCCGAATGATTTTTAGGATGAAAACGGAGGGGACCAAAGGATTTTTAGGAAGAAAATGAAGTGAACCGAAGGATTTTCAGACGAAATATTATTATATCGACACTACTGAGCGGAAAAACAGGGGGGCTTCCCTGCTTTATATAGGTGTTAAAGCAGTAACGAGTGAAAGCTGAATTCAAATATGAAACTTCTACTAGAGATATTGAATAGTTTCTTAGAATGTAACTAGGTTAATGTGATTATTTAAGGTTGTTATTGTCTTTATAGGTGATTGCACTCGCAATTACGATTGGAGTTGGATTACACGCGATTTCTCATTTAACATGCGACTTCCCTCGATTGATTCACGCAACCGAGGAAGAGTATAAACCGATGCAACAGTTTTTCGGGGACCAAGCCAAAAACTATTGGCATTTCGTGAAGGAACCAGAAGGGTATACAGGAATAATAATGATAGTGGTAATGACAATAGCTTTTACACTAGCAACCCCGCGGCTAAGACGAGGCAAGCTCAATCTACCCTCGTTTCTAAAGAAACTAACCGGATTCAATGCCTTTTGGTACTCCCATCACCTCTTTGTTATCGTCTACGTGATGCTTATAGTTCATGGGATCAAACTTTACCTCACTAAGGAATGGTACAAGAAAACGGTATGTTATTTCATGTTCATAAAAACTTGTTTCTAAAGTTCCTAAATCAAAAGGGTATTTTTTTTTTTTTAACCTTAGACTAAATCATGCTTTTTGAATGTAGACATGGATGTACTTGACGGTCCCGATCTTGCTCTATGCTTGCGAGAGATTAATAAGGGCGTTCCGGTCCAGTGTCAAACCAGTGAAGATACTTAAGGTATAATATTACATTTTACGTCACAGGTTGTAATTTTAACTCATTTAACTTAGAGTAAATTACTGATATGATCCTTGTAGTTTGCTATTATATCACACTTGGTTTCTATGTTTTATAAATTATTCGGTGGCTCCAAACTATAAACATTTGTAACACATATGGTCTTTATGTGAGGGTAATTTTATCAATTATGTGAGGGTAATTGGTTGACCTAAGGACTTTATGTGTTACAGATGTTTAAAGTTTTGAGACCATATGGGTAATTTTTGAAACCTAGGAATCAAGAGTGAAATATTAGCAAACCACAAGCACTATCTTGGTAATTTATTCTTTTAACTTATAAATGGGTTAAATCAAAAATATTTTTAAGTTGACTAAAGCCTATTTTTAATGCATATAACCTGGTTTATGTGTTATCATGGTAATATTTAAATCAAACTACATTATTTATAATTTTTTTTTAAATAATTACACTACCAAGTGTTTGCAAGTCAACATGACCCGACCCGACATTTTTCAACCTTAATCGGTTTTGACATTTTACCCAACCGAGTTGCACATCCGTCTTGACACTTGTATTTTTTTATTTATTTTTATAATGAGAAATATATAAATATAATATCTATAAATATTGGGTGTGTTAAAAGGTGGCTGTATATCCTGGAAATGTGTTGGCTCTTCATATGTCAAAGCCTCAAGGGTTTAAATACAAGAGTGGACAATACATGTTTGTCAACTGTGCTGCTGTCTCTCCTTTTGAATGGTAACTTATATTATACCTTAAAAAAATGTACAAAATAATATATATAAATGATATAACACTAACGCATCAACTTAACAATCGATACAGGCACCCGTTTTCAATTACATCGGCCCCAGGGGACGACTACCTGAGCGTTCATATCCGAACTCTTGGTGATTGGACAAGACAACTAAAAACCGTCTTTTCAGAGGCATGTAACATTGTAACATGTTATTTATAGTTAAATTTGGTAATTAAGGTACTTACCACATGTGTGGTAGTTGATTGTATCACCTAACATGTGTTATTTGGTCTTTTGATAGGTATGTCAGCCTCCACGTAACGGAAAAAGCGGGCTTCTTAGAGCTGATTGTCAGGGAGAAAACCCAAAGTAAGCTTGTTTGACCGTTTCAAAATATATATACACACAAACACATTACACACTGCAACTATTTAGACCCAAAAACTTAAAACGATATTAACTCTTAAAAGATGATGAATTTAAACATACACATAAAGAAGAAAATGTATTACATGTGTTACAATAATGTTCGAAAATGAAATCCAAGATTTGGCATAGTCTTGACAGAGTTATTTGGGTTAGTACAAAAACAGTGGGTTATATTTTATTCCCAATCTTATATGTGTGTGTGTGTGTGTGTTTATATATATATACACACTAGTGAGATGCCCGAGCGATGCGGCAGAAAAAAACAAAACAATTAGGCTACTGATTTTGGCTCGTAAAAAGTTTAAACCACCTAATTTTTGTCAAATCAACTATTTTAACTAAAAAATTTATTATGATTAAATTCATAATTTAAAATGCCAAATATGATATGACAAAAGTGTGAAAAAGTAATTTATTTGATTTGAGATGATTTTCTTTTATAGGTGTTATATGACACTTTATCTTTCAAATGTATCAATGTGTGACAAACTAAAATGTAAAAGAAAACCATTTAGTTTATGGCTTTTAAAGCTTTGTTTGTTGTACTTTATGTTCTAAGAGTTGCAAAACTCTTATGGTAAAAGACCATTGTGTCCTTCCTATATGTATTATATAGTAGTATAAATATATAGGGAAGGGATCATATAATAACCATTCCTTATAGCGTTAATCTGTTAACCCGGGCATTTTTTGCCCGAATCTTTGTTTTTTTTCATGGTTTTTATTATACATAAATAGGAGAGGTTTCTTTTTTGTGTTTTTACTAATTCATCACCGTTTAGAATTTAAATCAAGGGAGGGTTAACAATGGAACCATCCTATATATATATATATATATCTATACACACACATGCATATACATATAAGGAACGAAGATAAACGGGTTGAGTAATAAATCAAAACTACAAGTTTTGGTTTTTCATATTTTTGTAAGAAACTTCCCACGTCAACTTTTCAAAACACTTTTTCAAAATTATTGTTATTATTGTTGTTGTTACAAAGAGTTTAGCTGTAGAGCATAATGTCTTTATTGATCGATGCAACCGAAGCCTTGAATATTTTGTCAAAATGAAGCAAATATAAGGACATCTAACAGATTAGAAAAGTTGGCAACACATAAGATGTATGAGTTTTTGGACTTTTCCTGCATGAGTTTTTGGACCTTCTCACTTTGTACAGACATTCGGAGAATAAGATTTCCAAATTAAAAAAAAAAAAAAAAACTATAAAATGACAAAATAACACATGTTAGGTGATCACAACTAAGAAATTCAATTTTAACAAAAATAAAAAGTAAAAAAGATTGGAAAAAACGGGTTTACGGGTCAACTCGACATGGACTATTTTGACCCTAGTAGAGCTCAAACATACCATCAGATCAACTCTTTTCAAAACTGAACCCATTTTAACCGGTTTTATCACCCAAGAATCCTAAAACTTAGATGTGTATACTTAAACATGTTGTTCAAATTTCTTGACAGTTTCCCGCGAGTTTTGATCGACGGTCCATACGGTGCACCAGCACAAGACTACAAAAAATATGAAGTGGTGTTGCTAGTGGGATTAGGAATCGGAGCAACCCCGATGATCAGCATTGTGAAAGACATTGTGAACAACATGAAAGCCAAAGAAGAAGAAGAAAACGCCTTGGAAAATGGGGCCACATTACAAAAAAATAAACCGGGTTCAAGAAGTGCAAATAACTTTAGAACAACACGTGCTTACTTCTATTGGGTCACTCGAGAACAGGGTTCGTTCGATTGGTTTAAAGGGGTTATGAATGAGGCTGCTGAGATGGACAAAAATGGTGTTATAGAGATGCATAATTATTGCACAAGTGTTTATGAGGAAGGTGATGCCAGATCTGCTTTAATTACGATGCTTCAGTCGCTTAATCATGCTAAAAATGGCGTTGATGTTGTTTCGGGTACTCGTGTCAAGTCTCATTTTGCTAA
Organism: Mikania micrantha; assembly: GCA_009363875.1. Taxonomy (NCBI): domain Eukaryota; kingdom Viridiplantae; phylum Streptophyta; class Magnoliopsida; order Asterales; family Asteraceae; genus Mikania; species Mikania micrantha. The sequence goes on along the minus strand of CM018691.1, from coordinate 48,764,893 downwards.
ACCTAATTGGCGGAACGTTTACAAGCGAATTGCTCTTAATCACACCGGTTCTCGAATAGGTCAGTCCAACTAATCCATTCTTATTTTTTTAATTATGTACCTATAAACTTAAATCTATATCCATATCTATAATCTATAATAAACAAATTGATTTTCTCGCCTCTCACCTTTTATTAATTGTTTAACGTCATTTTTCATTAGATTTTGTTTTTTTCTTTCTCTTTCTTATTAAATACGTATAATTCTATTCAATTTAATAAATAATATGATTACTTCGTAAGTTATATTATTTAATTTTTTGTAAACTGTATTTGAAAAATACGTGATACGTTATTTAGAATAAATAATTTTAAATATATTTAATAAAATGTGTAATATATATGTTTTAAACTTATACTCATATAAATTAGAGGTGTCATTATAGAAAATAGACTCCAGCTCTCTAGCCTTAGATAACTTTCGAAATTATTGTGTACCAATCGTGGAAAATCTTGGACTAAATTACATACATAGTCTCTTAGGTTTGTCAAAAGTAACCCATTTTTGTCCAACTTAAAAAAGTTAAATTTGACATTGTTTTAACATCGTTTAGGTATAACATTAACTTTTGTAAAAAAAAATTGTTAAGCTCATGTGACACCTACAAATCTCAAATGTGACACCTACAAATCTCAAACATGGGTGTTACTTTTATCAAACTAAATGGACTATTTATGTAATTAACTCTAACATTTTAATAAAATTTGTTATTTTTGTAATTATAAACTGAAATTTTCCTATAAAGGTTTATCTGTCACTAGATGCATCCTTTCCTTATGCTTTTTTTTTAAGAAAAATGGTCAACTTTTAGAAGGAAATTAAGACCACTTGTAAGGCACTTTATAAAACACCCTCCTAGGAATTTTTAAATCTAAAGTGACTTAAACTAATAATTTCCCAAAACATATGATTTTAGTTTTTTTCATGCTATTACTTTATACTAAATATAAACATGAAGTCTTTGAATGAATTTTTCTCTTATTAAAGCAAAAAGCGTGTTATATTTTCCAAACATCAGTCCTTTTCATGCGAAAAGGTTGTTTGTTCATTAAGTGTTGAGTCAATAAAATGTTTAAATCATTCAAACTTTATTTAGAACTTAATAGTTAAGAGGTTGACTAGTTGATTCAAAATTTTTTTTATTTTTTAGTGAAACAAACAATTATAGTCTCTAACTGATTAAGAGATACCCTCTTAATGGAATCATTAAGAGACTATCAAACATCCCTTAAATCTTAAGATCATACAAAATATCATGACTCAAAGATCTCCTATTTATGACACTAGCTCTAAATCTGGATATTATAAAAAGGATAATGATGAACCACAAGAAAAGCTAAATAACAACCTCTATAGTGACTGGTCATTATTCAACACTAGTGGAGATTAATTGTAATTTAGTGCTAATTAATTAATATTGTTAACAACATTGACAATGAAAGATGAATCATGCGAATAAAGGTTAGGAAGAAAAAAGTCTAAAGTAGTCTGGTAGATTAAAGCCTTAAAGGTACTACTAGTCTCCTGCAAGTTAGCCATGTTGGTATTATTTATTAAATAATATGCATAAATATATATACACAAACAGGTAAGTATATGATAATATCATAAATTACAAATGTTAGAAAATCTTATATTATAATAGTGCATATATGTGTAGGTCCTTAAAGAACAAAAGTAAAATTGCACTAATTTTAACAGTATTTTACTTATTTTGTGAAAATAACGTTAAAAGGTTGGGATTATTAACATCAAACGATAGCTTTGAGTCAGGTACTTATTTGAAACAGTTTCTCTATCCCAAATGAGATATGGGTAAAATTTGTCTTTATCATTCCCCCAGGCCCTACCAAAAAATGGAAATATATTGCGTAACTTTGTTTGGTTGTTTGTTTGTATGTTTATGAAAAAACCAGAGAGACTTGTTTTAATTGTATCATGTCATGTTTGATGTTTTCTAACTTGTCTCAAAAAAATTTGCAGGGGTATTCTATTGTGGAGCACCAGCACCAACAAAGGAATTGAAACAGCTAGCTCTAGATTTCTCACACAAGACATCAACCAAGTTTGTCTTTCACAAAGAGAATTTCTAAGAATATTTTTTTCCCTTATTTTGCCCTTCAAGCTATTATATCAATGCAAACCTTCTAGAAGCATATATATATATATATACACCTAACCCCCACCACCCTCTCTCATATGTATTAATCACATTTTCTAATATAGGAGAGTATAATGACATCCATGATTGTTGTGGCTGCCACCAAAAGTAGTGGGATAAAATTTTATTAATTATTAATAAATAAAATCCACCATCAAGCTCTATGTAAGATTAAAGAAAGAAGGTTGCTTCTGTAATGGCTGGTGTCATCCTTCAATCATGTTTGGTTGGTTGGGGGTTGTTGGTCAAATTTTGTTTCTTTAATTTAATTTTTATTTTTTTTGTTGTCAAAAATGTATTTCATTTAATTTAGGTGTGTGATAGAAATACTACTATACCAGCTAGTCACCTAATTATTGACTCAATATGTATATATTTCTTTTCAAATTTGAAATATAGTAATATTGAATATGTGTGTTTTCTGTGTTCCTGTGTTTAGCTTTTCATTGTATTGTTCACCAAATTAATATGAAGATATGATGTGCAAAATTTCCATCTTTTGTATATTTTAATACTTAATTAATAATTAACTACTTAAAGTATGATTCGTAGAGATGACCAAACGTGACATGTTGTATTAAAGTTTTATGTTAGCGTGTTAAATCATTTAACATGATTAGTTAAACATGTTAGGTGGGTTGAACCCATTTTGGCACAGTTTTAGTTGTGACGTTAATATTTGTCTCCTTTATGACTAGAACTCATTTAACATCGTGTCGAGTTATGCTGTTATTAACTTGTTATATAAATTACCAGTTATAATGATTACCCAAGAACTATTACTATCGTAAATCAATTAATAGGATGCAACTTGAAAGCTTGTATGGATTAAAAAATTACGTAAATCAATTAATAGGATGCAAGCTTGTGTGATCAAAAAATTATGTTTTAAACAATTTTTGAACCATTCCTTCTATTTGGTAACTTTAAGATAAAACATATAGCCCAAATCCAAGGTTATTCACACAAAGTGAAAGTGCCAACCCTATTAGAGGTGAGGAAACCGGTTTTTTTAGAACCAGATCCAATTTTAAATCGGTGTTAGTCAACAAAGTTAAGAACCGGTTACGTATAGCTTTGAGTTTTTAACCAGTTTTTGGACGGTTACGGTTTTGTCTGGGTAAAGGTAGAACCGGTTCCAGTTTAGTAGTTGGGTCCGGTTTCATTTGGGTTCCCGATATACTATACATTTATAAATCTTAATACATGTATTATGTGTATGCTACATAAATTATTATGTAAGAATTTTAGATGAAGGAATAAAATATTGTTATATATCTTGGTTTATAAGGATAACATTTTGTTTTTTGCAAAATTCGAAGTTTATTAATTAAAAATATGTTTAATTATTTGCATAATTATAAAATCATAATAAAAAAACTTGATGTTTAGATTTTTAAATAAAATATAAAAAATAATATTTAAATTTCAAGATAATCGTTCTCATTGTTCTAAAAGTATCGTTAACGATAACTACAAAGATAATATGTTTTTAATCTAAATAAATAAATACAATTAAAAGTGGAGAAATTAGGTGTGTAATTAAATAAATAATTGATGTTAATGGAAAAAAAATGCTAAAAAGGTGATTAAAATTTATATTTAATTTAAATAATAAAACTACATTTACTATTATATTGTTAAATTTTAAGAGGAAAAATTTTTTTAACGGGAAAACAGGTAGAAGATGTTCTAGAATTTTAAAAATTGTATACATACAAGATATTTCATAGAATAAATTATACTTTTTATTTTTTAGGCTTACACTAGTTTTCAGTTGATATCTTTTAGTACTAAAAATTTCAAAAAAATACTTTATGGTTATAAATTTTTACAGGTTATTTCCTTTGACGTAAACATCTTTACCTTTTAACGTTTAGCCGGTCACGTGGATCTCATGTGAGGACAAGAATGTCTTTTCGCATCCCCTTCTTGAAATGTTAAACAATGTCTTCTTTGTCACCAAAACTAAAACCATCTAACATTTGTTCGGGGACTTATGATTCAATTGTGAAATTCCTATAACTTCGATATGGGGAAAACCACATCTAGGGGTGTTCACGAGCTTGGCTCGGCTCGGATTGTAAACCGAGCCTGAAATCTTGGCTCGGACTCGGCGCGGCTCGTTTTTGGCTCGATTTTTACATAAGATATTTAATATTTGAATTGCATTCATCTCAACTCGACTCGGTTCGTTTTTGGCTCGATTTTTACATAAAAGAAGAGGCGTGAATATGTAGAACTAGGAATTAATAATATGATTTATAAATTAGGAATTAGTGAGACACGTGAGAATTGATATTCATTTCGTATATCTGTCCTCTTTTATTTTATTATTTTATTATTTTTTTTTATTAACATAATTACAAAATAACCCTAAACTATATTTATTAGTGAAAGTAACCTATAGTCTATATTTTAGTATAACATGTTGTACAAACGAGTCGAGCCACAAGCCGAGCTTACGAGCGAGCAATGAGCTGGCTCGGTTCGGCTCGGTTTCAAACGTGCTTTATTCTAGCAAAGCTTTATCGGAGCTTTTTCCGAACGAGATACGTGCCGAATCCAAGCTTCGAGCTTTTTGGACAGCTCCACATCAAATTTGATTGTTTTATAATATTAAAGAACCAATGTGTTAAAGGGGGACTAAATTAGGTTTTGTACTATTTTCCTTTGTTGAAGATTGATGTAACCTTAAGGGGTTTTTGTTTCAAAATCTAAATTTGTAATAGAGCCAAATTTCATATAAATAAAAGTTATGAGATTTTCTTGAAAGATTTATTCATACACACGCATACCCAATACAAAATCTTACTATATTATAATTAAAGATAAACTAATTAAACTTTAATCTTTTATAGAATAGGTTATGGGTTAATGTGGGTCACATATTTATTTTCAAGATTTCAAATCAATGTCTTACATAGGGTTTAAGTGTTTTCTCTCTAAGATTGGGTTTTCATAAGATTCAATCCTTATATATCTATAGATTATAATAAATGAAAGTTTTGTACAGCCACGTGGCATTCATAGAAGCAAGTTTTGGGTAGTTTTCCCTCTCAAATTTTCATTCACATGGAACCACGCGGATCCTCTTATTCAAACCGGATCTTTTTAACCCAACTACAAATTGCTTTTAACCCGGCCAATCGATCCAGATGCATTCGTATTCCTCCGAGAGAAACCTAGATTTCATCCTCGACAGTTCCTCTTTCATGATTTCGGAATCAAATCTTCCTTCAAAGATGTTTATCAAATGTAAGTTTACTCAATTTATATACGCATTATTTCAATGTATTAAAACATTTGTATCTATACTTCTTTGCGCTTTTGATTAAATCAAGAACGGAAAAAACCCTAGATCTATTCATCAAAAAGTCGACTGATAGTTGGTGCATCATTGTTATGGCTGCAAACGATTAATACCCTAGATTTGTATGGATAAATGGTTTATGGTTTTGATTATATCAACTTCCCAATTTTCTTTTTTTATTTTTCAAGTTTCTTCTTTTTTGATCCATTGAATTTATAAAATACTTAATTTCACATCAATGAAGCCTGATGATGACACTAAGTTATAAATTTGTCTATAACACGTTTACTCACTATTGTTGGATCGAACAAGCTTGCTAATGTAACTTTCTAGAATTTTGTAGGTATTGAATGGAATGTGCAGGTTATTGCTCAACATTACATGGGTTGTGAAAGGTATTATGTTTGAGATTGGCAAATGTTTATGAAAGATAATCAGTTATTTCATCGTGATGAATGTTTGTCTTGCTATTTCAAAAAGAAAGTTATGTTTTACTTATTTGGGTAACAAAGAAAATATGAATGACAGTAAATACTTTTGTTAGGTTATATTAGACGTGTGTGGAAAATTCTATGGTATGTGTTTTGTGGTGGTTAAGAGGTAAGTATTTTTCAGCATATATGGAAGGAAAATTAGTAGTTTGTTGTTTATTTTACTGTTATTTTGAATAACTTTGATGCTAACCTAAAAGTAAATATATGCTTATAAGTAATTTTGTTTTTAGAACTACAAATGGATATCATATATATATATATATATTTGTAGTTGTTTTTTATATATATGACTATGTTTATGATATGTATATAACTCAAATTAAAGACTATTACATTTTTTGATAATATTATTAAATGTTATTTCTCAAGGAGCAAAAGTAAAATTTCACTAATTTTAATTTTATTTTACTTATTTTTGTGTAAACAACCTTAAAAGTATTTGGGATTATTAACTTTAAACGATAACTTTGAGGCTTTGAGCCAGAGAATTATACGAAGCAGCCTCTAAGTTAGGTTAAGGTTGTCTTCATTTTTTTCCAGCATATCTTATTGAAGGGTGAAAATATACTGGGTAAGTTTGTTTGTTTAATTATAAGTAAAATTCATATTATAGTAACTATTCAAAACTATCATTTATTTTGTTATGAATTTAGAATATCAGATAATTGTTTGTTAACGAGTTTATTATAATTAATTCGACTTTGTTATTAAAAATAAATTCATTTTGGTACAAAATAAACTAATTTTCACAATTAATTACACTCCAGATTATACTATTTCTTATATCGTTTAAATTATTTACTAATTTAATTTGGAAAACAAATTAGTAACATAAAAAACCACATATAGTTTTTCTTTTAATTATATGAATATTGCAAGTTAATATCACCAACCATTATCAACAAGATTTAGTTATAATATATTTTTTAATTATTATTTTACCATTAGTACCATAAGTTTCATGTTACCTAAGCTAATTATATAATAAGCTTTCATATATTAACTAACTAGGTTAATACCCCGTGTATTACACGTGTTACTCATCAGTGAAAATAAATATATTATTTTATTAAACACTAATTTTTTTCAATATTTGTTTCCTTAAACATTTTGTTTTTAAAATTATATATTTTATAATGACCTGGTTTTTTAAAATGTGTTTTTTATATTAACATATTTTTTAATGTACTAAAAAATATTTTTCTTAATTTAAAAAAATGTATAAAAACATATTTAATATGATATGTATTTAATAGAAGAGAGATGTGTGAAATCAAACTTGAGGTGCTCGAATAATGTGTCATGTGTTCAAAGAAACTTTGATTTATTAGGATAGAAGATAATATGCAATGAAATTTTTTGTAAATTAAGATATTCTAATAATATGTTTTGTATGATATTCTAAATTACATGTTTTTATAACTTCAACCGTGTATCACACGGGTTTTAACCTAGTATAGTAATATGTTATAAGATTTAATTTAGCTATGGAATTAATTTCATAAAATAAGATTTAAATAGGAAATTGTTAAATCTTTAAGGTTTTATAAAAAAATTAAGTTATTAATGCTTAATAAAAGTTTTATAAACTTTTGAAAAATTCACAAGACATTAAATAATATAAAGGGGGTATGTATATAATAAAGGATTTTATCAAGGGGTTTATGTATAAATTCCTAATAAAAAAGGGCATTTACGTATTTTATCTTTCTAACAGCATTTATTACATATATACCTAATAAGAAAAGTCAATTACATACTTTCTCTTTTTAAAAGATATTTGAATTTCCAAAGAAACATAGTAAATTACATATTTCTCGCTTTTAAGGGGAGATATGTAATTGATTTTGGCTCTTATAACTTTGCATTATACAATAACCCAAGTTTTTGATTAAAAAAATTACGTTTAAGCAACTTTTGATCCATTTTCTTTTATATTTGTACTCTTGTAACCTAACTAATAAGAAGCAACTTACAAGCTTGTGTGATCAAAAAATTATGTTTTAAACAATTTTTGAACCATCCCTTCTATTTGGTAACTTTAAGATAAAACATATAGCCGAAATTCAAGGTCATGCACACAAAGTGAAAAGTGCCAACCCTAAGAGGTGAGGAAGCCAGTTTTTTTAAACCGGTTCCAATTTTAAATCGGTGTTAGTCAACAAAGTTAAGAACCGGTTACGTATAGCTTTGAGTTTTTAACTAGTTTTTGGCCGGTTACGGTTTTGTTTGGGTAAAGGTAAAACCGGTTCCGGTTTAGGTAGTCGGGTCTAGTTCCATTTGGGTACCCAATATACTATAAATATTATAAATCTGTGTATGTAAGAATTTTAGATGAAGAAATAAAATATTGTTATATATCTTGGTTTATAAGGATAACATTTTTTTTTTTGCAAAATTCGAAGTTTATTAATTAAAAAATATGTTTAATTATTTACATAATCATGAAATCATAATAAAAAACTTGATTTTTAGATTTTTAAATAAAAGACAATAAATAATATTTAAATTTCAAGATAATCGCTCTCATTGTTCTAAAAGTATCGTTAACGATAGCTACAAAGATAATATGTTTTTGATCTAAATAAATAAATACCATTAAAAGTGGGAAAATTAGGTGTAATTAAATAAATAATTGATGTTAATGGAAAAAAATGCTAAACAGGTTATTAAAATTTATATTTAATTTAAATAATAAAAGTATAAAACTACATTTACTATTATATTTTTAAATTTTAAGAGGAAAAAAAAATTTAACGGGAAAACAAGTAGAACTGTAGAAGAGTTTCTAGAATTTTAACAATTGTATACATACAAGTAATTTCTTAGAATAAATTATACGTTTTACTTTTTAGGCTTACACTATTTTTTAGTTGATATATTTTAGCATTAAAAATTTCAAAAAAATACTTTATGATTATAAATTTTTTTATGATTATAAATTTTTACGGGTTATGTCCTTTGACGTAAACATCTTTACCTTTTAACGTTCAGCCGGTCAAGTGGATCCCGTGTGGGAACAAGAATGTCTTTTCGCATCCCCTTTGATTTTTCACCTCATGATTTCTCCCTTGAAATTTTAAACAATGTCTTCTTTGTCACCAAAACTAAAACCATCGAACATTTGCTCGGGGACTTATGATTCAATTGTGAAATTCCTAGTTACTAGATATACATGGCATAACAAGTTAACACATAACATATAAACAAGTAGACATATAAAAGCATTCATTTCAAACAACTTAGACTAACAGTTTGCATTAATTTTTATATTTGATTCTAGAAAGACATTGAATTTTATAAGATATGCAACATTCCTGAATACTAAACTAGTAACCTTTCATTAATGAGTATATATGTCATTAAGTTAGTAAAGGTGAAAGAGTCAAAGAATTTATATTAAATTTGTAGTATGCTTGCTTTGCGTCATATCCATTTGGGCTATATTTGCATTTAAGTTTTCACTTTATATATGTATATGACTTGTATGTGTTACTCACAAATTATTCATATAGTTGACCCAAATTTATTTTACATATGTGCATGATTGTAGAAGTCGCTAGGCGCTAGGCGAACGGCGAAGTACCGCCTAGGGATTCATCAGGATTAATCGACACCGGGCGGATTGGAATTTTTATATGCAATTTTACAGATATATATTATATACACACATTAATATCAATAATTTAATAAAATACTTCAAATAATTGAAAAATAAAGTTAAACATACTAAGTTAAGTACTTCAATGTTCAAATTTAAACACCGAGTTCAAAGTTTAAATATGACTTTCAATATTAAGTGACTGGATTTGATGTTTTAGGGACATATTAAGGATTTTTGGGTTAAGAAAATATCTAAATAATCATGGAATTGATCCTTTTTTACAAGAAAAAAAATCAAAAAAAAAGTCAAAAAAGTAAAAACAAAATTATGACTATGCCGACTAGGCCCCGCTTAGGCATCGCCTAGGCCAAAATTGACACAGTAGAGGGGCGCCTAGCGCCTAAGCGGCCGCCTAGGTCGATTTTTACAACAGTGCATATGCGACAAGCTAATTTGAAGACATAGAATATGATTAGCAGACCTAGTTTAAACTTTAAAACAATGTCTAGATCAAATTGCATTTGTAATTGTTTGGATATTTAACTGATCATGTCATGTTTTATTATGTCGTAATGAATGTTTTGTTTGTGTTGTTAATAATGATGCATAAATATTGAAACATTAAAATAGTACCATAAACTAATGAACAATCAAACTCGTGCTCCGACTTATTCTGTCATGTCTAGGTGAAGATTGGTGAAGACTTAGATTAGGATTTAGTAGACCTAGATAAACTTTAAATAATGTTTTGTTATTTCATTTTGTACGTTTTGGATTTAAACTCATGTAATGTTTGGTTGATTGTTTGAATGGATGTTTGAATTTTTTATATTGATGTGTTAATTACGTAAACTTTGAAGCGAACAATATGAACTATTGAACAATCACAAATAACGCTACAATGTTTTCCGCTATAGGTTCGAATGTGACAACTAAAACGAGGGACGAAAGATCACCCTGTAACATCAGTGCCGGAACTGTAGCCGGAACAGTGACAAGTACGGCAGATCAGGTACGAACAATGTATATTACATGTGTATTATTATCAATTGATGTTTAATACGAAACTATTACAGATATATTTCAGAATCATATCATGAATTCATGGTTTAACAGTCAGAATCTTATCTGACAACACAGAACTATTATGTGAATTGTAGTTAGGATTATTATGTATAAACGTATGTGAGGTTGAACAGAACAAAACAATAATGGACGTCGTTATGTGAATATAAAACTGACGGAGTATTCGTGTGAGTGACGATTTGCACGAATATATCTGTAAGTTTAACGTTCTGAACGATGTCCAATAATTAGAAAATCAAATCGAAAAGTATAGTTGTCGTCTTATTCGTACGGGTGACGATCTGAACGAATACGCGCGAAAACCGTACAATTCAATTAAACAGTAAAATTAAACGTTTTTGAAATGCTAAAAATAAATAAAAGATATCTAGTTAATTTATTAGGAATTACAACCTAAAATAATTTAGAAAACCTATTTTTAAAATATCTTAATGTTTCGTTATGAGAAAAACCGAAACCGACGCGTTCGCGCGAAACCGAGCGAACCCGAACATACCCGAATGTTTAAAAACCATAAAAAGACACTAAATGCCATTTGAATTTTCATAAAAACCATTCTCTCTCTCCAAAACCGTTCATCTCTCTACCGTTCCTCTCACTAAAACATCCATATCTCTCTCAAATCTGAACCAAATTGGGTGTTTTTTGTGTCCAAACGACCGTAGAAACGCGTAGATCGTGAAGAGAGGAAGAAATAGAGCTTTGAATGGCCAAAAACGAGGTAGAAACGAGTGAGAAATCACTGATTTACTGAAACATATACTATTCATCGTCTTCTTCGACCAACTGAACATTTCAGCTCATTTCCGACCTTTAAACCTCTAGGACCTGCACTAAATCAACTTGGGGAGCTAAGGAAAAACCTAGATTGAAGATTTGGTGGCTGGAAATCGAGTTGGACCATCGAATTTGAGGTAAGAATGAGCACAAACGACCTTATTTTGTTGTTGGTACTATTTCGGATGATCTGCAACTTTGCAACTCGAGTTTGACCTTTAAACTCTTAGGACTTGCACAAAAATCGACCTAGGAAGGTTAGGAACATCTTAGAATGAAGTTTAGTATAGTTTATTTCGAGTTTAGACCTGGAAATGTTAATCTTGACCCAAGAATACCCAGCTGCACAACTTTGACGAGCTGCATTTGCAGTAGTCTTCATCAGCCGAGATTAACAGATTCAACGGGTAAATTTCGATGGAACCACTTCGATAATTCTAGGGTCGACCTCCTCCAAGGATTTTGGCAAGAACCCCTTCGATCCTGATAGTATATATGGGTTAGAAGCTGCTGAACAGGGGCTGTCGAGCCTAGCAGACTCGATAGGGTGTTGTTGCTTATCATCGAAATTAAGTATCTTGAAGCCATCGATATGGAGCAGCCCCTGTTGATATTGTTATTTCAGTATGAACCAAGTACAATAAGCTTGGAATGGACCCAAAATACTTAGAAACAAAGTTGGGACATGGATTTAAACATGGGTTAGTCGAATTTGATGTCATTGGGGTTTTGAATGATAAATCGGTTTTGGTTGCTATCGATATTAAGGGTTCAACCTAAATCTTTTTTAAACTCACTTAACATTTAAACAAAGGTTTTAATGATCATTTGTGTGTAAAATTTGTTGGTTTGTTAACTATAATTGATGAGACTATTTAAGGTGTTAACCGGTTTTACTTAAACATCATTAACAGTGAGGCTTTAAACTCCAAAGCATTTTTTTAAACGTTTAACATCTAAGCATATGTTTTTACAATATTATGGGACTAATATACATGAGTTTTGTTAAATAAAACCATACCTTAAGAGGTTCAAGGATGGGTTACGAGGTGTTAGCCAAAAACCTTAATGTCAACCCTACTCATCAAAAGGTTTTTTAAACTAATAAGTTAAGTTTATTTAGTTATGTACGTTAATTTAATAACATGAAAAGTGGCCATGGGTTGTAAAGGAACTAAAGAACAAGGGGAAACCTAAGTAAGTTCAAGAAAAATAACTAAGTATGGGTTATGTTTACTTCGTATGATCAACTCCCAGCACTTAGAATTTTTCATCACATCGATATTCAACTTAGTTATTCAAAGGGATAACTTTAGTTGATAAACAACTCAAGAACGAACCAGAACGAGGTCGTAACAAAGAACTAATGAGGGACTTGATGTTAACCTAGTCGGATTAACTTAAGTTCTAACATGTATAACTTACACATTTCATAAAAATAACTTACATTGTATTAAAATGAAATGATAAGATGAACCATAAGATCTTAAAGATCGTCATAATTTATTTTATTAAAATATATAAAGTAATTCAAAGGATTTTCTAAAGTTAAATTGATTATAACTTAATAAGATTTTATAAATGATAATTTCTAAAAGTTTGCGTCTTTAATCTAGTAAACCTTATGTAAGTAAGGTTTAGTTGTTATTAACTAACTGATAAGGGTGCATAGAGGGTATGTAACATAGAATAATTAAAGGAATTATAGTAACACATTAGAAAATATTAGGACACTTAGTGCACACCGAGACTGAAACTTTATATACGACAACTTCAAATACTTATAGTATTCGAATCACACTAAATCAACACAGGTGCTGAAGATACATAATGAGCGCGCATAATTATTGGTTCAGTTCATAACAACACAGGTGAGTTCATTGCCCTTTTTCTAAACGTTTTTATTTTATAAACACGGGGCTGAGAAGCATGCGTAAATTACTTCCTTTGGAATATATTTACTTAAATGTTTTTACTTCATATAAGTTTTACACATATAATTGTTGTCCTAGTTTTGTCTAGGTAAACTATTTGCAGGATTTCCAAACGGGTTATTTATTTCTTATGAGTAGATAACTATTTTAAAACAAAGAACTATTTTCAGTGGTGTGTTTTCAAAGAACTAACGATCTAAAACAAAGAACTATAGGGATGAGCTCGGTACCAATCCCGTCCTGTACCGGTCCCGGTACCCACTAGTCCCGGTCCCGAAATTTACGAAATTTGAGTCCCGGTACCGGTCCCGAAATCTATAAATGGGTACAGGTACGGGTACTGGTACGGTACCGGTATTTCGGTACTCAGTATCTGTTTGGTACCCGATACAGTTTCACTTTTTTATGCTTGCTACATGTTTGGGTACCGGTACCCAAAACGAATTACCTGATTGTATACTTGTACACTGATGAAAATTCACACGACAAGACGACAAGATACTCTAGTAATAGAAAGTTTTTTGTGCCAACAATTATAACTAAATAATGTAATAGATATATAGTTCGAAAAAAAATTAAACATTTTACCTCAACAAATGTCTCATCTTCTTCCTACAAATAATAAAAAAACAAAATATGAAAATAACCTCATAAAGTTGAAAGATGACTATCTTTTGATTTGCAGAAAAAAATAGTATGTAATATAATACTAACAATGTCTTTAATAAAAACTAGTTTCAGGTACTAACGGGACTAAGGGGTATATTTCGGTAAAGTACCTAGTCCCGGTACCCACTAGTCCCGATCCCGAAATTTAGTAAAAATGAGTCCCGGTCCCGATACCCTATAGACTAAACAGGTACCGGTTCGGTACCGGTACCGGTTCGGTACCGGTACCGGTACGGTATGGGTACCGGTACGGGTACGGGTACCAGGTACCAAACGCTCATCCCTAAAGAACTATTTTCAGTAGTGTGATTTCAAAGAACTAAATATATATTTCAAAGAACTATATACAACGATCTATTTTCAGAGGAATGTTTGGGAAATATTCAAAGATAGCATGTGCCAAAGAACTAACGATCTATACGAACAAGAACGAACATGGACAATCTAGACGAACTATAAAATCCTATACATCAAAAAATGTCCTAGCTAGACTGATTGATTATAGGTCGCATGTTTGATGATATTTACAGATTTCCTCAACTACTAAGAACCTTGATTGCTAGACTAGTCTACTCGAGTATGACCAAGGCCCAATCATTAGGTCTTAGATTTTATTAAATGTTTATTTATTTGTTTATTTAAGCATTTTAACTAAATGTTTCTACAATTGCTATGGTTGTTCATATGTATGTGATGAGCTTAACGAATCAAGAGAATTTCCACATTTTGTTGAAACTAACAAGAACTAAGAACTAAGAACTGGTGTGTTGATCATGAGGAATGAAATGCTTAGTTATTATTAACAACAATGTACTATGTGGTTCGGTATGTGGTGGGATGGCGGCTGGGGCTTGTCCCCTACGTATACCCTATATATAAGCATATTTGACTGGATAGTATAGGTGGTTGTTGGTGAGGTTAAGGTTGTCATTCGGACAGGTTTTGTACAAATTCATTTTCAAACGAAATTATATGAACTCACCAACTATGTGTTGACTTTATTTTTGCATGACTGCTCAGGTGACGAACATGTTAACTAAGAAGTTCATGTTTTTGACTAGGATGCCCATATAACGGACCTAGCATTTTGGATGTGCATATTTTGAACATCATGATACATATTATTTTGTACATCTTGTGCAGATACAAGATGGAAGATTTATGATGTTATTAGTGGATTTACATTGTTAAATTATTAACGATACTGATGTAATTTAACTTTGTAATTCTACTTCATTTAGTGTTTTCTCATTTTATATAATGTGCTATGTAAACAATCTGATCACTACGATTATCATCCCGATATCGCACCCCGGGACCATTCCGTCCGACGGGATATTCGATCTGGTCCGCTGGCTCTGGGTGACACACCCGCATTGCCGCCTTATGTAGCTGGTGGCCTATCAAACAGATTTGAGCCACCATGGCTTTGGGACTGGAATCCCGTCTCTTGTCGTCATATTTTGGTGTAACCAAGAGTCAACATAACCATCTTCTTGATAGGGGTTAAACCACTAGACCACCAATTTTAAGAGGGAAGGGGAAGGAATCAACATGTCCCTGTGGTGATAATCATATGTGGGAGACCAGGGGTAACCAGAGCACCACATACGCACCACCATTGTCATCTCCATTGTACATGTCAAGGAAAACTAGATTAGTTGGTTTCTTGAAGGAGATGAATTTGTAGAAGGTTTTGCAAGCTTGTTGAGAGATGTAGATATAGGTTTTATTGAGTTCATGGAGTTGGAGAGAGAATATGTAGAGAATCAAACTAACATACATATAAAAAGGAGGAGAAATGACATATTTGCCCTTGCGTGAAGTTCATGTGACCATATTTAATGTTAAAAGACTAAAAGAATTTAGGCCAAAGGACATGGTTTGTAATGATTTTTAAACATAAAATATATTTTCTGATATTTTTAAAGCTAAATAACATTTACTGAAAAATGATATAAACATAAGAGATGAAAAGTGTAATTTACTTTATTTATTAATATTATATCAGATAATATTAAATTGATGAATACAACATGCATAAGTTTGAATCAAGCACCATAGGAGTCAAGAAATTGACGTGCAAACTAAATCATATTTGAATTTTAGAAAGCCTCAATCAAGCACATGTCAACAAATCATAAGGAGGGCTCAAGTGGAAATGGCCTTTTGGCATTTAGGTTAGGTGAGATAGTGATTTTGATTCTAAAAGTCCCTTTCATCTTTGAATTAGGCTGAAGGATTATGATCATATGCAGCAAAACAATCCAAACCGTTCAACGGGTGTCAAATTTTTATGACCCACAAGATTGATTAAACCAAATCTTGTTGTCTAATGATTTGTATTTCAGATGGGTGAAAACAATTGGTGGTGGATCCCCTTCTGAAAAGACTCCAAGAATTTTTGTTATCGGATTTGTGTAGAGGGTTCAATTTTAATCCGTTTTTATAAAAAAATTGCACCCGGTTTGTATTTGTTTGATAATGGATGGGATATATAAACTCTAAAATATAAAAAAGTAGTTAAAATTTGAGTCCTAAATTATTCATTAAAAATAAATTATTTTGATTTTAACTTTAGTAATACGTTAATTAATTAGAAAACCAACAAATAGACTATGTCTAAACAGTACTGACATTAAAGTAAATTGTATTTCTTTTTTAATTGTTGGCAAGAGAAAAAAACATTTTTGTTCTAATGTACTTTTTTTTTCACAATGAATACAGCTATCCTTTAAAATGGTAACATGAGTACATGACACGTATGATGTGGCATTATTTACCTTAGTATCAAAGTTACAATGCAAAAAAAACTAAAAGCACGTCACATAGAATGGAAAAAAGCATATGTTATTTCTTATAATGACAAAAAAGTGAATTAAGTTGCGTTATAAAATATAAACCCACCAAAGCATTAGCAAACGCTTAGGGTCTATTTGGTATGAATGAATGAAATGAACAAGTGAATAAAATGGACGTGGAAAAGAAATGAATCATTATCATTCCAATGTTATGTTTGGTTACATATGGTAATGAGATTTATTACTTCTTGTTGTTTGGTAGACATGAGAAGATAAAAGAATGGAATACAAATTATGAGTCCAGACATGATTTTAATCATTGGTCGGTTATTGTTTAACTCATGGTTCGATCATAAGGCATTTCATGGATTGTGTCATAGTTTGGTTTGTGGATCAGATCGTAGTTTGGGTCATGGGTCGGGTCATGTGACATGTCATGGTTTGGTTCATGGATTGAGCCATTGTTTGAGTCAAGGGTCGGGTAATTGTTCGAGTCATGTATTGGCTCATGATTCAGGTCATGGTTCGAGTCATGGTTCGAATTATGGTTCGGGTCATGAATCAGATCAAGGTTGGGTCATGGTTTTGATCATGGGTCGGGTAATAGTTTTGGACATGGGTCAAGTAATGGTTTAGACATGGGTCGGGTAATGGTTTTGGACATGATCGGGTGATTGGTCAGATCATTCCTTCAAGAGAAGGAATGAAAAAAAAACACCCTTACTTCAAGAAATGAAAATCATCAAAAGTGAAGGAATCGCACTCCTTGTGGAACAGTGTATTCCATTCCTATGTGGTAACCAAACACGTATCTTTTCATTCCAACGTAATGACTCATTTCATTCCATCATTCATTCATGCATGAAAAACGCTATCTTAGTTTCATGAAATTTGACGTCTAAAAACTAGTGGAATTTCATGGTTTCAAATTCCTACTTCCCCTTTCCTTCACATGAGTAATTACATATTTTCTCTTAATAACTTGTAAAAATGCATATTTCTTCCATGTACAAATTTCTAATCCATCTATTATAATAAATCGAAGTTTCTAGGGACACATGGCGTGATTACAGAGCCCCACAACTTCGATTTCCCACCTCTCTCTCCTATTAAATACACCTTATATTAAATAATAATATTAAATATAAAATACTTTGTTTTACATTTTTAAACTAAGAAACATATTTTATAATACATAAAAATATATTAATATTAAAAAAACACATTTTAAATATCCAACTTATTATAAAATATACAATTTTTAAAAATAGTATTTTAAAAAAAATAAAGAAACAAAAAAAATATTGTTTAAAAAATAATATAATTATTTTATTACTAAAATTATTAAATAATTCAAAATTTTAGCCATATTTTATATTAAAAAATCTTATATTATCTATATTTTCATTAATGATTGTTTATTATATTTTTATCATTCAGTCCGTGTAATACACGGGGTGCTAACCTAGTGTATAATGTATAATGATCTTAAAACATGATTTAGGAAATATGTAAGTTTACAAATTAGGAAAAAAAAATATGTAATTAATCTTAAGCTAAATGGATCCCAGTCGTTAAAAAAATTGAATTTGGAAAAACTTTTAGCAGCTACTCCAAGAGAAAAAAAAAGAGAAAAAGAAAAAGAAACTTACTAATCTTAATCGCAATACAACACAAAAGATAATGAACACGTAAGAGTTCATAATAATGATTTGCGTGATAATGCATCATCCCTTCTCACTAAACAAAAGTAGCTTCATTTTTTTTTAAATTACGAGTGATACATGGTCTCTTGTGTTTGCTTTGTTTTGAACCGAACAATATCAACAATTTTATAATTTTTCCATCTTCTCAAAGACTACTGTAAATTAATAATTTTTAAACTATTATCTATCAAGAAAATGTTAGTTAAGAATTTAAAGGTGCTCAAATTTCAAATAACTCAAATAATTTGAATAGAAAAAAATCTAATTTTTTTAGAACGACTCGAATTCTACTTGGATTCAATGTCGAATTCGAAGTTTGTTTCTACTAAAATTCAGAATTTAAATTCGAGTTGGTTCGACTTAAATTAACAAAAACAAATTAGTTTAAACTTTGTTTACAAAATTCTTGGAGAGTTTAAGCATCACAAAAAACAAACTTACCAAGTATATTATCACTTTTTAGTAGGGTCTGGGAGGGGAAGGATGAAGACAAACCTTACCCCTATCTCAGTTGGAATAGAGATGCTGCTCAAAGAAGTTCTCAGCTCAAAGCTATCGCTTGAAGTTAATCATCCCAAAGATTTTAACGTTACTTTCACAAAAATAGGTAAAATAATATTAAAATTAGTGCAATTTTGCTTTTCTTTCTTGAGGACTCACACACACATACATTATATTTTGAAGACTTTAAACATCCAAAATATCAAATAATCAAAACTAAACATTTAAATATCATATAAACAAGATCTATATTGTAATACTAAAGATATAATTTCAATGTAATAAAATAATAAAAGTTCTAAAGTAGGTTTTGAACTAGAAATTCAATGATCATTCTTTGGTGTTGCTTCTCGTCATTGTCAACGCTTTTGCAGTTTAAACACGTGATTAATTAATGGTTATGTCATATCGTTATACGGATATATCAATAATACTAACTTTTTTATATTTTTATTGTTAATAAATATTTAAAAAACATGTATAAGTAAAAATAATGTGTGACATGATTTGCTTGATTTGAGTTATGTATGATGTATAAATGATAGCAGTGCTCTATAATATTAAAACCCTTAATTAATTCACGGATTTGGAAAGATGGTTTTTTTTTTATCTTTACACTATCTCTCGGAGTTATATAAACAAAAGAAAAGAATAGAAAGAACAATAAAAAGAAAAGAAAGAAAGAAAAGGAGTAAACATTAGTAAAACTTTATATTTTTCTTTCTTTCATTTACTTTCACTTCTCTTCATATTGGAAGAAAAGTTAGAAGGAAAAAATACTTGATTATCTTACTTTTAGTTCCTCTCATTAAAAGCACAAAGTTTGAAAAAAAAGGGAAACGAGCATCGGGTGTTTTCTGTTAGACTCACAAGGCATAAGCCTCGAGACGTACCGATGAGTAAGTCTCAAAACAATATTGAAAAATAATTAAAAATACAGATTCATTCATAAAAGTCATAATTTATCATAAACAAAAGATAAAAACATCACAATTTAAACACAAAAGTACTTCAACAAGCAAATTTAATAATGTTATGAGATTTAAATGTTTTAAAGTTTATAAATTTTAATAATGTTATGAATCAAAATAATTTTGAAAGTCAAAAGAAACTCAGTTGGTTCTTTAAATGACCTTTTCTTCTGGACAGAAAATCATGAAATAAAGCAAGCACAATCAAACAGAGAACCAAACCATGCGTATAATCGAACATAAAAGCAAATGAACCTGAGTTGAACGAGCGACAAGGAGACGAAATCGAAGCCAATCAGGAACAACGAGCAGAAATGAGCAATCAAAACTAGACTAGAAATGAGTGGACACGAGGAAAAATGAGTCGAACGAGCGATGTGCAGATGAATTCGTAGAACGAACGAGCAGATGAATTCGTATTAGAGGTGGCAATTTTTACCCAAATCAAAAGAAATGGGTTGGTTTGGATTGGATTATTAATTGTAGTATAATAGGTTGAAATGAGTAACATGTGTTGAAATTGACAGCACTTAAACACAATGCGGGTCAAGATGGGTAACCAAAAAATTATTTAAATGCAATGGATTCAAACATTTAAGAATGATTAATAACATATTTGATGAGAAAATCACTAAAAATTATCCAAATAGACTATTTGTTTACTTATAACACATCTTAAGCTAAACTAAATTGATAAGAACAACCCATTTTGACCCAAACTGATTTTGCTTAAACTCGTTCTAACCTGCATCCATCTTGACCCGAACCCATTCTGACCCGTTACACAACCCGAGCCAACCCGCCCATTTTGCCAGGCATAATTCGTATGATGAGCGAATGGGAGCCAATCGGAACATGGGAACAATGAGCGACAAGCAACGAGTAGATGAGTTTGTATGATACGAAAAATGTCGGGCATGTTTTATTTCAATTAGGGTTTCAGATTGGGTCAAATAAGGGTTAAAAATGGTCAAAAACAAGTCAACCTAAAAATCTATGTAAAAATATGTCATCCTTAGTGAGGCTTAAGCCTACCCACCTCGCATCTCCGCCTCAAACCGTCTCGACCCGTTGAGGCTTAGGTTTCAATTCCCCAACTGAGGTTACACCTCTTATGTTTTTTCTGGCCGCCTCAACCAAGGCGTGTGCCTTGAGGAACGCCTAGGATTGTATTTTTTTTAAGCCATGAGCACAAATATTTTTTATTGGGATAATCATATATCCTCTTATTAAACATCAAAATTACATATATCCCCAATGTTAAATTAAAATTACAAATATCCCCATGTTTCAAGATTGCCCCTTAGTAAGGAGTAATATGTAAATTATTATTAGTTAGCTCATTAAGGGTAAAATAGGAAATACATAGTTTGCTTTTTAATGAAATAGATAAATATGTAATATATTTGGTTTAGAAAGGGGAAATATATAATTTAGTTTTATGATTGGGTAAATATGTAATAAATGGTTTTAGCAAGAGGATATATGTAATTGACCCTTTTTTAATTTCTCTTTTTAATAACAACTCAGGAAAATGTAAATTACACCCTTATAAGGATTTTTAGATTACATCATATCTTTAAATTTAGGGCCAATTTAAGAAAAATAGTTAAATCAGCATTCCATCACAATCTTATAAAGAGTAATCTTAACAAAACTAAGTGATTCTTTATTCATTTTTTTATATTAATTATTTGTAATTTTTGTGAGTAGTTGGGACTTAGATGAAAAGAAAGAGAAAAAGTAATGAAAAAAAAAAGAATTATTAATTTAACGAATAAGAATACATTTTTTTAACGACATTTGATCTCAACGTGTGAACCACTGATTTCAGGTCATGTCACCAAGGTCTAGTTACCATGACCTCCGTTGAGACCCCACCATCATCCCAGGACGAAACCGCACCGGAAAACCCCCTGACCTCTCAAGAACCCCTATTTCGCCTTGGGAGGGATTTGAACCCGTGACCTGCCATTTGGAAAGCCAAGGGGTACCGCTAGGACAAAGCCCCTTGGGTGAATAAGAATAAATATAAGAAATTCGATTGTCTTGTATGTGAGAGATTCCCAATTATCTAACAAATTTTAATAATGAATATGTTTTTATACCTAAATTACAAGGATAAAGAAAAAACTTTGAATACTCTAAGTTTCTAATATCACTTTTAACGACTTGAAACACATAACCTAAGACGGAATTTAAACGCCTTCTTGGATTTGACGCTTTAGAGCATACAGCCGAGCCTACCACAGGAGGAACCCCATAACGGGGTAAACCCCTGACCTTCCCTCAACAAATATGTTTTGGCCCGAATTCGGACCCAAGACCTTCTACAGGAAAGTAGGGGGTAACCATTGACCAATCATGTGCTTAGGTTTTTCAAAGATCCTTTCACTTAACTCCTGAGTATTTTCAATTTAGCAATAGAAAACCTAGACTAATTTTCAAACGGATCACCTGATTCTCATATTTCCATAGGCTAACATGACATACACACATTCCAACATACAGAAATGTAGTTTCTGATCATTTAAATTTCAGGTTCACAAAAAATAAATCTATGCCAATTCAGGGATATATGTATGCAAGTATACTAAAGGAAGTTGAAAAACCACTTACTTGTAAAGAAGGCAGCAAGAGAAGCACACAAAATCTCAGCTGGTGGGACCCATCTATCTATTTTTTCCTTTTCAATCTTTGGAAGTTGGGTTTCATTGGCTGGCTTGCAACTGTTCCCATAACTGAATTTTGAGTTGGTTGAAATGGGATGAGAGGTTTCTTTGTTAACAAGCATGCATCAATAGGAGCACCGCTTGAAGTAATGACTGGTGAAGCTACTTTAGCTTTTAGCTTTCTTGGTACTTCTAATCTTTCTAGTATTCTTGAAGTTTCATCCAATGGCTTATTATTCTCAAGTGGTAAAATTACCAAATTATCCAACTTTTGCCTAGAAACACATGGTGTGGGGGGTTTGATGTCAGGAATTTCATTGACAATTAATTGCTCCCATTCTTCTGTTATACGTGCGGTAATTTTATCTTGTCCAGATTTCAAATCCAACGGTGGCATTTCCTCTTTAAACGCCAACTTACTACCAGTTGATTCCTTTAAGGCTTCAGATCCATTTAAAGTATCTACTTGAGTTGAAGATGGTTCAGGAGGTATCTCTTCTGATTTGGTAGGTAATGACCTGAAAATATAAAACCAAGGGAGTTTATGATCCTAAGCTTTGAAGGGCAGGATGTGTAACCAAGCAAACAGGTTCACGTTGACCCACAAACAGTTTCTTATACATCCTTTTGTTTTTATAAAAAAATCATGTGTTGACTGGTACTAAACTTGTAATATAATTTTTGAAGAAAACGATTTAGGAAGTTGTCTACGTTAAAAATAGAATATGATGAGAGACATTGTGTTATGCTTATGGGCATTCGGCCAACTTTTTAGATTAGACCCGATTGCGGCATTAAGAAAAACCCAAATCTGCCCATTTATAAGTGAATGAGTCGAATTATCAAGGCAACACTAAAAGAGAAGCTATATACCCAAAATGCAAGCTTTCTTTAACAAGCGCATTTAGTTTTTGATGGAATCCCCTTTCATGCGAAATGGGATTGTAGTCCGTTGCTTCAATCTGAGGAACATAATCGAATACATAAAATAATGGCTCATTGGCATGTGTTATGGCATATCAAAGGTACAGACCACATACGAAGTACTCTAGTAAACAAACTGAACTAAAATTCAGACATGTAGCAAAAAAATGTACTACTGTTTTAGGATTAAAATTTTTTTATATAAAAAAAGCTTTGATCAACCTATTATTAATCAGTGAAAGTTCTATTCTTGGGGTGGTAGCGATTAGGTGAACAGGTTGGCGTGTAGGTAAGGATTTAAAGGAACAACTTTTAGTTGGGTCAAAACTCAAAACAAACAAGACTCTCAAACATCTTTTTGTTCATTTCTTAAAAGTTTTGTAAAGAGTTAATGTGTTGAATATAATCACAAGAACCAGATAATTAGAATGGTTGTTTCCACTTGTTTTGATAAAGCATTTCAGGTGGTTTTTATGCATTTAAATTCATTTAATGACTTTCCGCAGTTTGACCTCTCATCCATTTGACTTGTTTTATTTTCAGTTAAATGTTTTAGCTAATAGATAAGACATAACCCAAATTGACTCATTACTATGTAAAAGGGTCAAAATTGCCACCTATAGGTTTTGTATGAGCTAGAAATCTTAGAGATCCAACCTCAAGTAAAGAGGCTTTTACAGATTCTCTCATATCCTTAGCTTCTATCAAGTCAAATGATTGACTAACATCAGCAATAGGTATCACTTCTTCTGATCCTGCAAGCCTCTGCAAGAATCATAAATGTTACGACAAATCATAAAGAAAGATATCATCAAGGATGACTTTCAACCCATTGGCCCCTATTCCGTTAAGCTAATCTTATTGCTTTTACGCATTTGACATGTCAGTATAAAACCACAATCTTAATCGAATTATTCGCAAGTAAATGATCCAAATGATTCGAAAATGACAAGTTTGTATTTAGTGCTTCCAACCACTTAAATCTATTTATTCAAGACACATAGATTAATACATTGATAATATGGTTTCTTAATCATACTTATAACAATAACTATTTATTAAATTCAAGCAAAGATTAACAAAAAATATGTGTCAATCAAACCAAGTTGATCCGTTCAATTATGATATGAAACCACTTCTATCATTATATGGTCCCCCAATTTCACAACCGTTGGTACAAGGAAACATAACTCACCCTGAGCAACATCACTCCATTATTTGATGGCAGAAGTATGTAGTAACACTGAAATGGTGTCTCTCTCATAGTCTCTGTATTACATCTGGATGAGCAAACCAAGCCCTGGTCTAGAGAATGTAGGGCACTGCAAAGCCCTTGAAAGACTGCAAAAGAGCATCCAAAAAAACTGGTGAAATCATAGGAACATGAAGATCCACTCACTGTCAATATCAGTTATACTAAATTTAAAAATCCAGGAAATTTTGAATCAAAAAGTAAATATGAACAGGAAAAAAATTGAACCAGAAAGGAAACCAATCAGTGACCTTGGTTGTTTAGTTCTGTCTGGTCAGTATCATCCACTTCATTGGAAGTAGATGGGACAACAACAAAGGGAGTTCCCACAATCAGCCCTGTTACGCAAGACCAACAAGTGAAGAGCAGTAAACAATGAAAGCATGTGAAATTAGCTGAAAAAATTGCGAATTAAGTTTTGATCGTCTAATATTGTCTGGCCTACATTAATCATGAACATCTTGAGTTTTAGAAAGATTGAAACTAGACTCCTTATGAAAAATCTAAAATCATGGAAATTAATCCAAAAATAACACTAAAAATTATAGAAACATATGTAAAGCATCATAAAACTAAAGCTTTGATAGTTTGACCAACTAGCCTTTCTCAAGGATTAAAGCTGTCAGTATACACAAATCTTGGAACACATATTAGATCTGATGTTCGCGTATGAGGATTACCTTCGCTTAAAGACCCTAAGTTGGTTCTTTCAATGACGTTAAAGTCTATTGGTGTGATAACCTGCTTCAACTTTGTATAGTAATGAAAGGATGGCATGAGTAGCACTGTTTGATTGCCAACCTTAAGAGAGTTGCAAACCAGATCAAGTGTTCCAAGCTCAATGCCAGTGACTGGACAAGTGGACTTCATCATTTTGTTTCCATGTTCATCATTCAATGGATAGCCATGACACCTGCATACCTAATAACTGTTCTACTTAGGTGAGTTCTCATAGTCTTGGAAGTTGGGTCATATAAAAATATATTACCTGGCAGGGTTCAAACTCATCAATGATGGGATTGAAAGATGGAATCAGATTGCAGCAAATTTGGTTTAAAGATTCTAGGATGTTTCTCTTGAATTTGAGACGACCCTGTAGTTCTGCTTCATCCCTCAAATCATTCAACCATTCTTTCACCAGTGTACATAAAACCTTTGCATCTGCATAAGTCTACCGTAAAAACACTTGATATACAATTTCATCCTCATGTGATACTCTTTCAAAGTTCATTTGATACTCTTTCAAAGTCCATTTTTCTTTTCTTTACCATATACAATCATCAAATTTGACATTAACAGTTATAAAAATTAAATAGTATGTTATATTTTCTTAAATGAAACTTTTAAACCAGACAGATTACAACCTGGAAGACGATTACGGAACGAACAATTCTCAAGATCGCTTATATTCTTAGAGAAGCTGTTGATACTTTCTGAAATATCACTAAAAACACCACTTGATACTTGCTCCAACAATACAAAGTCCACTGAAACACATTTATCTGCTGCATCCTATAAAGTAATTCAACATACACAATTTAGAAATTGAAATTTGAAATCATTAACATTTACAGTTGTTAACAAGTAAATGAAACAAAAGAACAACTAAAAAATGTTGTCGAACTTGCTCACCACTAAAATCTTCTTTGTTACAGAATCTAGATTTTCCAGTAGACATGAACTAATAACAATCAATTTTCTTCCAACATCTTCGTTGTCACCTCCCCATGAGTACAAAACTTTGTCACTAAGGACAGTTTC
Organism: Mikania micrantha; assembly: GCA_009363875.1. NCBI lineage: Eukaryota > Viridiplantae > Streptophyta > Magnoliopsida > Asterales > Asteraceae > Mikania > Mikania micrantha. Next base: position 48,738,228 of record CM018691.1, on the reverse strand, counting down.
AAGGTGGGCATCTAGTGGTAAGAAAAATAAATTGTTAAAAACAAGTAAAAGAAACAACAAGAATCATTATGACTAAAACTATACTGTAAGAGTATTAAAGAAAGTGATATGTATCTGATAGCATCGAAAACCCATTACCACTGCAAGAGATAGTTATGTTATTAGTGAGTTCTGGCAGGAAGGCATCGGTAGGCAAGTTGTTAACAGCATGATGAAAATCACGGAGACTAAAATTCCCTCTTGGCCTGTATGCTTCCTTCATCTGCTATAAATCATGAACCACAAAGCAAGCACATGATAAAGAAGAACAAACAAATAAGAGCACATCCTTTTGCAAAATGAGACTCAACAAATTCAAAATTTTAGCTCTGACTTTACGTGAATGTGATGCAAGTAGCAGTGTGGCACCTGCCTCATATTTTCATCATGCAATGGGAGAATATATTACAATAGAAAATTAACTAGATATGATCATTCAAAACTATGTCAATGATTTCCCTAATAAATTTATCAATTCAAACAGGTCACCTATTATGAAACAGATGAGATATTCCTCCGTTCTGCCTACAATTTGAATTTAATTCAATCGTTTGAAAGTTTAACCCATACAGAGATGACCTAGCCTCTAAAATTCTCAAATCTCAAGTAGCCTCAGTCTGAACATTCATCACATTTGATCTCATTGATTTTACTTCATCACACGATCAAGTAAAACGAAATTTAACGTATCAATAGCAAGACATGTATATCAAAGTACGAATCACGTACCTCGGAAGAAGACGATACACAATTCCTGATAACGTAGCAAAGCCCGATCTTATCAGCGAGTGACTTCGATTTGGAGATCGATTTGAGGCCTCCAGGGCTTGAAATTGCGTAGAAATTCGCTAGTTGAAGTAACGACTGAGAAACAACGAATTCTAACATGATTCACTGGACTCTTCTTAAACGACTTCGAATTAGTCCTTAGAGGTGTATTTTATTGTTGTATATCGAATTTAATGTTTAGAGGAGATTCATTGAATAGCATAAATGTTCATAAATTAATTGCTTCGTACCTGCTTTAGATCTCGAAGTAGAGGAGGCGATAACGTCCGCAAATCCAACAGGAAGCAAAGCATCACCATCGTTATCTCTCGGTGACGACTCAGAATCTTTCGGGTTTAAAGTTTGGCGCGCTTTTCTCTCTCTACTAGACTACGTCAGTACGTTAGCGTGCGGCATCTAATTTGTAGGCCAACTTTACAGTCGTATAGTTATATGTGATATCACGACAATAATTAGTCTCGTATATATCTCGTATATATCCTTAATGATATGTCACATACAGGCCTATCGTATATGAGTCCAATTATTGGTAAACAATGATTAACCCCTTTACAATTCGTATAGACCTATAGGAGCGTATAGTGAGTGTGAAAGATGTGGGGTGGATGTGAGTGTTAACGTAAATCTTCATTTTATTTGAGATATGAGAGATATGTATTTATATATCAACAAGATACAAATAAGCCCTTATACAATAACAAAAGTACAAAATAACAACTAAGGAATGCTTAGTCTAATATACCCTCAAGCGGAAGGTGGTGGTCCAATCTAAAGTTTGTCTCTAAAGAACTTGAATTGGTGACGAGGAAGACTCTTTGTAAAAATATCCAGCACTTGTAGCTTGGTTGGAATAAACTTGGTGTGAAGTTTTCGAGAGGCAACAAGTTCTCAAATGAAATGATTATCAAGATCAATATGTTTAGACCTTTGTGAGAAACCGGGTTTTGAGTGAGGAACAAGGCACTTTGATTATCACATAAAAGAGTTGGTCGAGATAGAGGCAAGGCATGTAGTTCGCGTAACAAGTGAGTGATCCAAATTATTTCCACCGTCGTATTCGCCATCGCCCGATATTCGGACTCACAATTGGATCGAGAAATGGTAGGTTGCTTCTTGGCACTCCATGAGACAAGGTTTCCTCCTAGGTAAATCGAGTAGTTATAAGTGGAGCTTGTTTGAGGCCATAGAGAGCTTTGTTTAGGCGACAAACGTGAGTCGGGAATTTCGGGTCAAAATCCCGGTGGTTGTTCCATAAACACGGTCTCAGATAAGTTCCCATGTAAGCACGCATTTGATACGTCCAACTGATGTAGTGGCTATGAGTTTATTACTGCTAATGATAGGACAACACGAAAAGTTGCGACTTTAATCATTGGACTAAAGGTGTGAGAGAAGTCCATCCCCGGGATTTGACTAGACCCTTGGGCAACAAGACATGCTTTATGACGTTCAATAGAGCCATCGGGATTAAACTTTGTGTGATACAACCATTTGCAACCAACAACATTGTGTTTAGAAGGACAAGGAACCAAAGTCCATGTATTATTTTTGTTTCAAGCAGCCATATCCTTTTTCATTGTGTTAATCCAAATGGGATTGGTAGAAGCCAATTTGAAATTTTTGGTGGAAAACAAAGCTTGCAACAGACCACGAGTTTCAAGATGCGCAACATTAGCCTTGTGTTTTGGTTTGAATATGCCGGACTTTGCTCTAGTTTGCATGGTGGGCAAGGGTGGAGGGTTGGGAATATTAGTGGTGATTGCCCACCGGTCCACTCTGACTCTCTAGGAACCTTGACCGTGAGTTCAAAAACCAAATCAAACGTTAACAAGTACCAAATTAAATTGACAAATTATGTTCATTTAGATTATTCCAAACTTTATATAACACAAGAAGTAACGCACAAGCGCTAATCATCGCGATTGGAAGCCAAAACCTCGCGGCCGAGACCCTCTCTGAACCATCAATCGAAATTAACTTAACTGAAACCAAAGGTCAGTAATTTGAACACCATTACGTTTGTTTTGTTGCCACGAACAATAGCCCGTTACCTATTTCAACAATCGAGCTTAGAATCAAGCCAATTCGAACGATATGAGAACTAGGGTTTCGGGTGTTTTTGAAATTAATTTGGGAAAGGGTGCAAGGTTCATATTATAAAATTTTAAAATAACCCACTTTTGTTCTCAGGGCTATAGATCAACCGGCTAGAGCTTGTGACATATGGGGTTAGGTCTTGGGTTCGAACCTCATCCTAGACGGGTTTGGGTCAAATTTTTATTATAGAACTATTTTTAATTTTTCTTTTCCCAAAAAGATTATTTTTTCTGAAAATAATAATAATAAAATAAAGTTTTAATAATAACAACAACAAAAACATATATATACTGTTTATCATCTTTTACATGAACATTTTATTTTCACAAAAATTGTATACACATGATATATATATATATATATATATGTAGATAATTTTGATTACTTATGATAACTTATATCTATGATTAATTATAACATGTGACAAATAATATTCAATTGTGAAAATCATTATAAAAAAATCATATTTTGTTTTGCAGCTTAGATTACAAATGATTTTTTATAAAATGTTTTATATATAAACAAAAACATTTTTTAAACTTTTGTTTCCACTTATATAATTTACAAACATTTAAACTTTTATTTAAAAAAAAAAAGAAACAATATTATTAAACTTATTTACAAACTATTATGCAAAATAACTATCTTATTATTAGTTGTTTAATTTATACATTTTAAAACCATTTCTAGCTTATTTAATAACTTCCATTTCTTTTAATCTTAATAAGGAAAAAAAAAGACATTTGAATGGTTTACATTTTAAATATTTCAACTTTGATAATTTACATTTAAACTTTTACAATAAAACCAAATTTATATTAAACAAAGCAATTGCTAAACATTCAACAGTCTCAAAACAAAACCAAACTCTATGATCTATCTAGATTTTAGGTGTCACATAGAAGTCACAGCTACATAAGAATATATACTTATGCTTGATGAACTCATTAGGATAATATTGAACTTGTTGTGACAATATGAGCTACTATTTGATTATTTATTGCAATTTTATCGAACTCATTAATAAGTGAGTCTTCATATCCCCTCTTTAACTTGATTTGAACTTTTGAGGTGAAACATGTAACTTTAAACTTATCTTTAACTTATGTACATGTGAACTTTGCTTTGTGACCTAAATTGTGGTGTGATCTTAGCTTGAGCTTGCGTTGATCACAACTTATCTTTGGTAAACTATGATAGATCTATTGGACCGACTATCCTATTGTTGGTTGAGTTGACTTCGGTCCTCCGCGGTGATTGTTTACTACTTCAGCATTGTTAGGAATGCTAGCTAGGTTATAAACCCGTGTAAAACACGGGTTGAAATAAAGGCAAGTAAAAATTAAGAAAAGTGTAATAAATATAAATAACTAAAACTATATTTTGTTACATACAAAAAGACGCAATTGTAAAGTTACAACATAAGTTCATAATTTGGTAAATATTTATTTGCATAAAAAATACGCGAAATTAAAAGGGTTAAAAGTCAAACATCTAAAATAGAATAATAAAAGCTTCATTGAACAAACTTTTTTATCACCTAGCTTAATAACATCACTTTCCTTCATTTCCATATGTAAATCATGACCCTCTCGAGTGCATTCACCAACGCTCGCTAAGACACAGAACCCACCTGTAGGAAAAAAAATGATTCATATACATGTTTTGTTATGTTAAATCAAATCCAAATCTTAAAATTTTAATGATGCATCAACCAACCATTAGTTTTTGCAATGTTGTTGATAATTCCATAATAAGCACAATTTTTCTTACACAAGCACCACCAAACAAAGTACAAACCAATCTTTCATCCCTTATGATATGGAGCTATGCAAGAGCCATCAATCATTATCTACTGAAGCCTTCATTTAGAATTTGTGATGCAAACCAATAACTGAAATATTATATAATGCAAACAAATGCAGTGTAATAAATTAGGTATATGCATATGTAGTTCCAAAGATGATGCAAATTATAAGGCCAGAGGTAATGCAATTTATAAACTTCATACTCTAAAATTTATAAATTCACATTCCACAACAAAAGTGATATTCTAAAATCCATTCCTTTGGCAATGGCATAAGATGCGATTAAAACCCATGTTTTACCAACTATAAAGTTATCAATAGCATTATCTTCTTTCTGAATTTGACAACTAAAAGTCACAAAGATACAAATCTAATCAGAATAACATCATCAAGAACACACCCCAATCTTTTATTGAATGAACCACCTAAAAAGTAAATACCATGGAAGGCAGAAAGATTTACCTATAATTGAGACAGACCAGAACATATTACATCGACTCTGATAATTCTAAAATTCAATTCCATATAAAGTTCCTATGCCCTTTCTTTGTTTTGGACAAAAAGCAACTGGTATATTTAAAATCTTCTCTAAAAATAAGAATGGCAGTATGAAAGCCATATGTTTCATGAGGAAATCGATAAAGAGAAAACAATATAATGTATATAAACATAATATAGACTTTTAAGTACATATCTTAACTCACCAAACACATAAAGATTGAAGATCGATGTTGAATATCCAAAAAAAGAGAAAAGATTAATTCAAAATAAGATTTAGGGCTTCTGGGTGTTGTAAATCACAAATTAGTCGAATGCACGTAACGAAACAAAATGATACGAAGAGATATCCATACCTTTTGATTGTGTTCTTGTTTTCAAATAAACATTAAAACTGAATCAACACATATGTTGATTACATATATCATGATTAAAAGCAAGAATGAATCATGGATGGAAAACTTACCTATCACGTCGATTATAGAGAACTTCGATCATTTGTGATGACGGTTACAACATACGATGGGATGTACACTCGACGGAAGATGAAAGCCGGTGGAGAACATGGCTGCTGATGGAAGATGAAAACCGGTGGAGAGAAAACGTAGTTAGGGTTTTGTGGAAGAAAGAAAAGGGAACAATTCGGGTTATAATTTGCTTTTATACCTAGGTTAACAAATACCCATGACCCGCGTGTTAAAATTGGAGGAATATATGAGCGGGAATTTGAAGCCAAAACTGGGTTCATTGAGTGACACGTGGAAAATTAAAACCTTGTTTTATTAAAATACATAGATTCTAAAAACCTTAATAGTTAAAATATTAGAACTAAAAATAATGATTTTCATGATCATCTAAAAATTATAAAGTGAGATAAAATGATACATACATACATACATACACACACTAAATATCTAAACACATATATATTCATCCCAAACATTATTTGATATTGGGTTAAAATAATAATAATAACACATTATTAAATATATAAATTAAATTTTTATAAAATGTAAGAAATTTATTTTTATAAAACGTAAAGACTTGTAAAACATTTATAAATTTTGATATATTGTACATAAAATGATTAGAGGGACTGAAATGGTGCATTTCAAACTTAGGTTGTGAGAGGAGAAATTATAAAATCAGAATAACATAAACCTAAAAGTTCAAGGGCTAAAGATGCAAAAATCATATTCTTCTTTATTCTTCCTAACCCACCAAACTGATGGATACTCCATTCGACCCGTTGCCAACCCATTTCGAATCAACCCATTTACAGCTAACTTACAGCTCATCCTTGATAGATTTGGAAAGTATTCGGACGAGTTAACGATAATCAATCACCGATTGATTGAATTCAAATCAAATAAATGCGTTAAATCGTTCCCAAAGATACCACGAGCGATGGGTATGCAAATTCGATCAAAACCATTATAAAACTCAAATCAAAATACACCATTAGAACCCTTTTGATCTCACGAAGCTTTCTGGGCAAGAAAAGAGAACTCACAACATCCTTTGAGCGCAATTGGAACCCAAGAACGACCGCGACCTGCTCAAACTCAAATCCTATCGATTACAAGTCTAAACCAGGTAAGTTTTACATCCACATACTCATAACAACGCGAAGAACAAAAGCCCTATCGTCCCGAGCTCTCACAGTTGATGAATCCAACGAATTTGGAATGGTTCCATATTAGGGTTTAATCGAAAACGAGGGTTCAAGTGGGTTTCAATATCAGAGAAATTAAAGTCACAACAGCCGATTGGTAACATCCCTACTCCGGCTGTTGGTGGTCTCGGGTTTGATGCTGTTCCACTAAATCTATATACGGTTTTGTTCATTTTAGGTCATTTTGATGGCGTTTTTTTTATAAAAAATCTGGTAAAATTTCTAAAACATAAAGCACATATTCTCAATAAATTTTAACATGGATTCAAAACTGTTTTAATTATTATAACCATAAACAAAGTGTTTGAATCAAAAATTTAATTATTTTAAATAAGATTTAATTTCTAAATCATTTATAAAATATTATGATCTTTAATAAATTCTTAAAAAATATATATATATAATTGTTAAAAGCTTTACTCAACAGATTATTTTAAAAATCAAAACTTTCTAAACAACAAGTATTGTTTTGTTCATTTTAGGTCATTTTGATGGCATTTTTTTTATAAAAAATCTGGTAAAATTTCTAAAACATAAAGCACATATTCTCAATAAATTTTAACATTAATTCAAAACTGTTTTAATTATTATAACCATAAACAAAGTGTTTGAATCAAAAATTTAATTATTTTAAATAAGATTTAATTTCTAAATCATTTATAAAATATTATGATCTTTAATAAATTCTTAAAATATATATATAATTGTTAAAAGCTTTACTCAACAGATTATTTTAAAAATCAAAACTTTCAAAACAACAAGTATTATAAAGATTAATGTAATTATTCTATATAATTTATAACAATGAAACCATTCACATTTGGGGCACAAATTCATATTCTTAGAGTATATAATAAATAAATGAAATACCAAATGTTTCAATTTATTTATTATACAATTGAGAATATTTAATTATAACTAATAATTAAATATTCCTAAAACTATTATTTTAAGTCTAGTACACATTATCAGTGTAGGACATTAGAGATTCCATATGAGCCATAGATCTAAGACAAAACACTTGAACCTTAGGCAAAAACTTGAACTTAGACTAAGACATATACTTTACATAAACATTTAGGGAAATATTGCTAGTTTTTCCTCATTCAAACACAAGAGACATTTGGACAACAAACAAACTCAATACAGGTGAGTTAATTCTTACTCCCTTTTTACTTTAGTAAACTTTTGGGATGTTACATATGTTATATACACAAACGAATTCTTAGAGTCAAAACATATACATGATGCAAACTTTTAAGCTTAGTAGACATGATTTAGATGCTATGTGAACTTAAGTGCTAATTGCTATGTGGGAATTAAGTTAGACGACGTTTCATACATCAAACATATACTAGTATCTAGTAGCCTAAGAATGTAGCTACATTCTTTACAATGACTTATGTCTTGTGATAAAAAGGTGAAAGGTACACGTACATAAACATTATGATTTACATTGATTTAATCTTTGTAATATCATTGTTCGGATTCTTGCTTTGTGTTACTTGCAATTTACATAAGCTTTAGATCTAGTTCTATTTAGTTTAATAGTTTTGCATCCTTTTTAAGTCTTGTGTTAAACTATAGAATTGCTCACCAACTATGCAAATAGTTGACATTTATGCTACATATGTAACAGGATAAGATGAAGAAACAAGGGTGAAGAATTAGCATTGGACCTAGTTTAATTTAAAAATCAAATGTTTATTTAGTTCTTTGTATGATTATAATTTGAATATTTTATCTTGGTTGAATGAATGTTTTGCATTTGAATTAATATGGATTGTGAACTATTTAAACTTTAACATAGCACAATGAGCTTTTGAACAATCAAATTCGCATCCCAACGTATGTCGCCGTTGGTTGGGGTGTGACAATGGGTGGTTGACCGTTGGAAGAAATAAAAAAAAATCAAACTTACTGTTTTGAATTTGAATTGTACCTTTGGCCCAAATTTTTTTTTACCTATATAAACCACTCAACCCCACTAAAAAATATTTACCCTCTCCAAAAAATTTATAACTCTCCAAAAATTTCAAATTGTCAAATCTCTAAATTTTTTTATAAACCATGGATTCAAACAATTCGTTTTTAACTAGTTTATGAATTGTTATCGTCCTCAAGCCGATATAAACAACCCAAACCGATTTCTAACATTTGCAAATTGGTACCCAAAACAACCGTTTTTCAACCAATCATCACCCACGTTCGAGAAATGTTTACGAAACCCAACCCAAACCCCACACCGAAGTGGTGTCAGAAACACAACTCGACCCTCAACCGGCTACATCATGGCGAACACGTATAAGAAAGGATGTGCCGAAAAAACCAAACCGACCATCACGTGATGGATAGAAGTTGAGAAGGCGGCACTAGCTTGTGCCTACATCGATGTTTCTGAAGAGCCGTTTGGTGGCAACAACCAAACGAGTGCAGAATTTTGGAAACTTGTTAGAGCTCAGTTTTTTGCAGTAATGGGTCGTGACTCCTACTGAACCAACGACATGATTTCCTGAAAATGACACGACTTACAACGTAAAGTCTCGAAATTTAACGGATTATGGATGCAACACCACTACAACCGGAAAAGTTGTGCGAATGAAGAGATGATCATGAACGAGGCCTTGATGACCTATGCTAGAGAAAACGTGCCATTGTCTCATATCGAGGCGTGACAAGTTATGAAAAATCAACAAAATGACTTCCCGTCTCGAAGTTACAAAATTCGAAACGAACGAAGACGTCGTCGTCATCCGGCAAGTACACGACCACTCAATCCGACTCCATCGGTCGATATTTTATTGATTTAAACGAGTCGGATGAAGAAATTGAGATGGACATGCCCCCACCCTTTCCACAACTTCCGCCCGGTTGAAACAATAAAGAAAAAAACGACCACAAGCTGTCTTCAATGACTACAAAGACATGTTGGAGACCATCTCGGAGTCGTTACAAAAATTTGTTGAATTATAGGAGAAAAAAATACAACAATGACATGAAATTTTTGTGGACTACAACTAATCACTTAACCGGCCACGCCCGTGAGATGGCCGAGAAGACGAAGGAAGTTTATGTATTTAACATACATAGAGTCGACCTCAACCGCCAACCCACTACCTCTTCGATAAAACATGACCTATGCCTTTGCTGATATTTAGAGATAGAATCATATACTACCAAGTACCAACAATTCCCATATATGTTGTTTTGCATGTTTTGATCCGAATAAGTCGTTGGACACACCTAGTTATATTTCAAACTACGACTTCTCCAAAATTTTTTTGTCTCCCAAATAAACGTTTTAAATTCCATAAACCCAAAATATGACCAAAAGTATATTATTTACAGATATACTAATAAAGAGAAGTTATGATGTCTATACAAGTTCTAAGTACATGGTGGTATTCAGATGTTTCTGTGTTTATTCATTTGAAATATTAACTTTCCTAAAACTAATATGGTTTTAGATAATTATGGTTTTAGCCCTTCCTCTATCCTTACTTATTATTTTATGTAGAAAAATTGAAATTATTAAAAGTTTTAGAAATTTAATAAACTTTGTAAAGCCTTAATTAAGTTAACTAATTGTTTATTAAAAATCAAACTTATTAGTGTGTGTGTATATATAATAAATTTTCATATAATTTTAAGTATTCATACACATTTTTATACGCATACATATGTATGCAACAAGTTTTTGTATAATAATGTAATTGTAATGGTTTTCTTTTATTACTTATATACATGTGTCATGTGTGTGTATATATCCACATACAACAAGTTTGTAAAAGAATATGTTTAATTTATTCAACTTAAGTATAAATTTAATTTTAATAACACGTAATTGGTAAGTATTCAATATAATTAGATATAATTACAACTCAATATGTATACACACACGTACGTACGCACATGTGTGTGTCTCTACGTATGTACATACATACGTACATAAATACATCGATACATGCATACATAGATACATACATACATATTTATCCTTTTAAGTATATTTTTATTAACTACAAATTTAAAATATTGCATAAATTTTGTTTATAGCAACTTTGGCACAATTTTATTATAACTTTAATTTAATAATAACCCTAAAGGTTACAAATAGCATGGTTGCTACGTATTATTACAATGGGTTGTCTTAATTCAAAATGAAAGACACTTGAATGGAAATTAATGTGCAACAATAGATGTACGTAACCTTAGGTAACACAAGTGATAGTATGTAAAGCAACTAAAGAGGCATAAATGCCATCCTTAATATTAATAAGCGTCTCATGTTTCCCTTTCTCTACAACCACTCCATTTTTTATGACCATGATAACATCTGCTCTCTTAATTGTAGACAGCCTGTGAGCCACCACTAGCGTTGTTTTATGTTCCATAACTCGGTCAAGTGCATCTTGCACCACTCTCTCAGATTCGGCATCTAGTGCGCTAGTTGCCTCATCTAGTAGCAATATCTTTGGAGCCTTTAGAATTACTCTTGCTATTGCCACTCTTTGCTTTTGTCCTCCTGACAACTGGATCCCTTTATCCCCAACACTAGTTCCATAACCCTGATCAATAACACACAATCATGATGTAATGGTCAAGTCTATATATATTTAGTGGTTAGTTTATCTTAGTGTGTGAATTGTTGTATATTTCAGTGTAATTGGATGTAAATGGATACTAAAGAGTTGGAAGTGCAGAGTAAACACTCGTTTAATATTGTCTGAGCCCGAACCAAGCACGGAGGTCAAGTGGCCCACGCCTGGCCCCTTGCGGGGTCATAGGGGCAGCATCTCTAGTGGGGTCCAGAGGCAGAGCCCCTGGTGGCGTTCGGGGCAACGACCCGAACCCTAAACAAAAATTACTTATTTATTATATTTGGAATTACCTTAACCCGAGATTTGACCTGCTGTATTTACCTGCCAAAACCAACAGCTAATAACCGCCATGCGGTTGGTTGGTATTTAACAAGAAAATGAGTTCGCATAAGCAAGCATCAATTATTCGTATAACAGAAATTTCTCTCTATTGGGTATCTCAAAATCAAGTTTTTGAACTCGAAAGGTTAGAAATATTGATTTCGTACAGTGATTTCATACACGATCCGATCGATTTACAAGCAATTAGTGACGAATTTATCCAACATGAATTAATAATAATACCTGGTGTAGGGCACTGATGAATTTATGTGCATTTGCTAGTTCTGATGCTTCCAAGACTTGTGCCTCTGTGATATCACCTTCCTTCCCATATGCAATGTTGGCTCTGATTGTGTCATCAAACAATACTGGCTCCTGGCTCACTACTCCCATCTGTTGCCTTAGCCACTTCACGTTTAGCTTTCGAATATCGACTCCATCAATCATTATACTCCCTGAATCAACATCGTAGAACCGTTGAAGCAAAGAAACTGCGGTTGATTTTCCACTTCCGCTTTCTCCAACAAGAGCTACCATCTTAATATCCACCACATCCACACTGTTAGCTCTGTGGATTATCACAATTTTTCTAAGAAATAGGTTGAAACATTACCTGGCCTGAAAGAATATCCATACATAGGTCCCTGAAGATTGGAATGCTAGGTCTACAAGGATAACTGAAGTTAACATGACTAAACTCGATATCCCCCCTCAAGTATTCCAAAATGGTTCCCGATTGGTCGGTATAGTTTATTTTGGATTTCTGATCAAGAATACTAAAAACCGAGGAAACAGCATTCTTGGCTTTTCTAGAGTCTGGTACAAAGGATCCTGATTGAGAAACACTTATTGCTGCCAAACTCAAGCCTAAAAACACCTTCATATAAGGAGATGATGTATTAGTAGACTTATTATTCAATATAAATATATGGGGTAATTTTGTAGACATAAGTAAGTTTTAATTTTGTTTCAATCAAGTCACTCAAACTTTGTTTTGTTCCAATTTGATAACTTAAATTAATTTTTATGTTTCAATCTTACATATGTGACCTATTAACATGTAAATAATTTTTTTATTTTTATTGTATGATGACAGGAAAATAACATGGATTTTGAAGAAAATCTCAATTTTTTTTAAAAATTGCCAAAATAAAAAAAATAAAAAAAATATTGAAAATTTTCAAAAAATTGTAAATATTTAGTTGATTACAAAAAAAAAAACAAAACACCCAAATGGATCTATAACATGCCTACATTTTTCAAACATATACTAAATTCATCTAAATATTCACTTATAAAACCTAAACGGAGCAAAATTACCTGCAATCCACGTTTTTTATATAGTATTAAAACATAAATCAAACTTAAGTTACCATATTGAAACAAAACAAAGTTCCAATGATTTAATTAAAACAAAATCAAAAGTTGATTGTGTTTTTATAACATTTTTTCTAAATAATATAAACATAAGTTGTTTCAATACCTGGAAAACTTTAGGGAATGAAGTTATGCCTGCTGCAACAAAACGAGCACCAACATAAAAGCTGGTTGCATATACTACAAATAACATAAATAATGAGGACCCAAAAGCAGCACCGCTAATTAAAGCTTGCTTCACTCCTACTTTTCGAGGGCCTTCGCATTTCTTTTCATATAACTCCATCACCTTATCTTCTGCACAAAAGGAAGCAACTGTTCTTATGCTTCCTACTGCATCACTAGCAATTTCACTTGCATCTTCATATAATCTCTGCAATCATATATATAAGAATTTTGTTTCATCATCTTTTATTTATGTAAATTTTTAATGATTATTAAGTTAGAGGTTTGATTTTGCTAATAATTAGGTATAATTGTATATATATGGTTCCGGTCAGTTCAACTGACTTGAGAGAAGATCTGGGCCGTTTAAAATGGCTGAGAATAAAATTTCATCCGTGTAAATTCAATCTTGGATGTAGTTATGAAAACAATTTATTCTCCCTTTTCTACTATATATCCCATTTATCCTATTTAAACAATTATTATTTTTTTGTATAAGGAATTTTACTAAATTGATTCGATTATACCATTGTACCCTACATATATGGTTTCCAATCAATTCAACTGCCTTAAGAGAAGATCTGGGCTGTTTAAAATGGTTGAGAATAAATCTCATCCATGTAAATTCAATGTTGAAGGTAGTTATGAAAAACAGTTTATCTTGACTTCTCTAATATCCTATTTATTCCAGTTAAACAATTATTACTTTTAGCATAATGAATTTTACTAAACTGATTATATTGTACCATTATACCGGGCCATCGGACGGTTACAAAACTAGTTCTCATATGTTGCTGACCTTTGTATCTGCACCAAATCCATTAACAAATCTCATCTGAAGATACCCATTAAGTCCTATCAATGGTATCAACAATGCAATTATCAAAGCCAATTGCCAACATCCCATGAATCCGATGATTAAACCCGAAAACGTTGTAGCCGAGTTCTGAACAAGTAGAGAAAGAGTGTCCCCTACTATACCTCTCAAAGATGCTGCATCTACAGACAACTTTGCACTAATTATACCACTTGAATTTTGTGTCTTGTCGAACCAACTTATCTCCATCTGAACCATTTTCTCAAAGCATTTTAACCGGATTCGCCTTATAAGTTGACACCCAGCCACACCAAAAAAGTAGGTTCGAAACGGTGTTGCTATTAAACTTCCCAAACCAAGTACAAAGACCATCAATGCCCAAAACTCAGAATGCTTATGTAGATCATGAGCCGGCTCAAAGAAAGTCTTTATAACGCTCGAAAGAAGATAACCGTATATTGGTAGGATGATACCATTAATCACAGCAGCTAAACAGCCGAGTAGTATCACTACGATTTCGGGCTTGTTCAAAGCGGCCAATCGAACGAGCGAGGCTTTTGAAGCCGAGTATGAATCTTCTTGTGAATGTCCATCACCACGGATACTCCGGTTGACGATATAAGATGCTGATGATTCTTGACTTAAAACAGAATTGCAATCAGTACTAGTCTCCAAATCCTTATCATCACCTTGTTGGCTTTCTGTGTGTGTGGTGAGCTGAAATCGTATAAGTTGGTAGTATGCACCTCCAGGGTCTTGTAGTAATTCAAAATGTGAACCTTGGAACCATAACAAAACAAGCATTAGATTAGATATTTGATTGATTGTTGTGGCTATTAACTCATAACAAATAATTAGATTTCTTTATTATTATTTTCATTTGTATTATAAATTAAATGTTTTGTTTCCTAGTCTTTCTCATAGTCAAAGGAATAGCTAAAGAATAGGATCTATACTATAGAATAGGAAATGTGGTTATTTCCACTGTGTATTTATGTTCCTCATGGTTGAGTAATCAAATCAATGAATTACCATTTGTTCATATGGTATCAGCCTGATCCGATCCACCCTTCCTGTTCCAATGGCAAATGAAATTCCCATCACTGTCACTTCCATTCCTAACACACCTACCTCCATTACTTTGGTCAACTTTCCCTCCTCCCTCAAATTAACCTCCTCCAATTACTTAAGTTGGAAGACCCAAGTTGAAGCCATCTTACAGGGGCTTGATCTCTACAAATTTATTGATGGATCTTATCCATCCCCACCACCAGCCCTCAAAGCCGATGGCTCTACCACCCCTCATGCCGATTTCAGCAAATGGTACCGCCAGGATCGGCTCCTTTTTGGGGCACTCGTCGGAACCCTATCTACCCCGATTGTGTCTCTCATCAACCAAGCCGCCTCCTCCTCCGAAGCATGGACCATCCTCGCCAAAACCTATGCCTCGCCTACACGTGGTCACATTAAACAGCTTCAACACCGATTAAAGCAACTGACCAAGACTCCTTCTCAGTCTATTACAGATTTTATGCATGCTGCCAAAGAGCTCATCGATCAACTAGCTACTCTTGGAAAAACCCTAGACGCTGAGGATGTTTCTGATATCATCCTTAATGGTCTTGATCAGAAAACATACAAACCTATCATCGATGCTATCCATGCTCGAGACTCACCCATTCTATTTCATGAACTTCATGAAAAGTTGATCAACCACGAGTTATCCCTTGCTCAACATCAGATTGACACCAAACCTCTTCACCAACCACTCACTGCCTTTGCAGCCCATCACCGCCAACCTCCCAAACCTTGGTCTAACCGCACCTCTGCTGGTCTTTTACCTACACCATCATCTCCCTCTAATAACCCCACAAAACCCTTCCTTGGCAAATGCCAGTGGTGTTTCAATAAGGGTCACTCCTTAACCTCATGCCTTCAATTCAAAAAGGCTCACCCTTATATCACTCTTCCTACTTATCAGAAACCACCCTTCTCCCCAAAACCTCATGCTCATTTGGCCACTCATTCAACTCCTTCTCCTGACATGCCATGGCTTTATGACAGTGGAGCATCTCACCATGTGACTCATGATCTCAACACACTCTCCTTGCACACACCCTATGATGGTACTGATGATTTGATCATTGGTGATGGTTCGTCTCTTACTATTACTCATGTTGGCCAAATTACTTTACATTTTTCTAATATTCCTGTTCTTTTATCTAATGTTCTTTGCGTACCTTCTATATCTCGCAACATTCTTTCTATATCTCGCTTATGCATTGATAATCCTATTCTAATTGCTTTTTACTCTTCTCATTTTCTTATTAAGGATCTTCGAACCAACAGGATCCTAATCCAAGCAGCAGCCAAACTGGGCCTCTATGAACTTCGCTCCCGCACCACCCCTCATGCTCTTCATTTGCAGTCAAATAAAGCTTGCCCTTGGCACCACCGTCTCGGACATCCGCATCTTCAAGTGTTCCAGAAATTATCTTCTCTTGTTCCTTTTGTTTCCACTAAACTAGAAAATTGTAATTCATGTTGCATTAATAAAAGTCACAAACTTCCGTTTTATGACTCTACTGTTACATCATCTAAGCCTCTTGAATTATTATTTTCTGATGTTTGGTGTTCACCCATTACTTCATATGATGATTACAAGTATTACATTATTTTTGTAGATCATTATACAAAATATATATGGCTCTACCCTTTAAAACGAAAATCTGAATCTTTAACAACCTTTACAAGATTTCAAAAACTTGTTGAAACTTATTTCAATACAAAAATCAACACCTTATACTCCGACAATGGAGGCGAATATCTCAAACTTGCATCCCACCTTGCATCTTGTGGCATTTCTCACCTTACTTCTCCTCCTCACACACCGGAACATAACGGCTATGCCGAACGTCGACATCGCCATATTGTGGAAACCGGCCTCACTTTATTATCTCATGCCCATATGCCCACCATTTTTTGGCCTCTTGCTTTCACCACCGCCACTTATCTCATTAATCGACTTCCTACTTTCACCCTACAGTTTCAATCCCCTTTCTCCAAACTATTTTCAAAACAACCAAATTACAACAAACTCCGTAGTTTCGGTTGTCTTGCTTATCCTTGGTTGCGTCCTTATTCCAATCACAAGCTTCAACCACGTTCAAAACCATGTGTTTTTGTCGGCTATTCATCCTCACAAAGTGCCTACCACCTTCTTGATCCCACTAACAATCGAATCTACACCTCTCGTCACGTTCATTTTGTTAAAACATCTTTTCCTTATGCATCACTCACCAATTCAACTCCTTCACCTTCTCCTTCTGTTGAAACTTGGTCTCCCCTAACCATTCATCCCATTCCTATACCTACTGCACCTACAGTTAACTCTACCCCTACCCCACCTTCTGATTCCGCTCCAAATAATCCACCCTTACCCACTCCCACACCCCCATTACCTACTGTCCACCCTCCCCTCCAAACATATTTTCGAGGCTCCCATAAATTACATGCACCTGTTTGCCCATCATCTCCTATTCCCTCTGATCCATCTTCCCCTCCATCTTCCTCTACTGTTACCCCTCCTTTACCACCCCCTTCTTCTCACAATACAAGACAAACTAAGAAGCCCAACCCCAAATACCATAATCAACACTACATCCTTTTTCACAACACTCCTCTATCCACTCCCGAACCTTCTTCAATTACCCAAGCTCTTAAACAACCCTTATGGCGTGAAGCTATGCAATCTGAATTTTCAGCTCTTACACGCAACAATACTTGGTCTCTTGTCCCACCATCCTCCGCCCCAAATGTAGTTGGTTGCAAATGGGTTTACCGTACCAAATACAAACCCGATGGCTCAGTTGATCGCCTTAAAGCACGCCTCGTTGCTAAAGGATTCCATCAACGTCCCGGACTAGACTATAATGAAACCTTTAGTCCCGTTGTTAAACCCGGTACTCTTCGTCTTCTCCTCTCCTTAGCCACCTCCTCTAACTGGACACTTCGTCAACTCGACATAAACAATGCTTTTTTACAAGGTACCCTTACCGAACATGTATATATGCAACAACCCCCGGGCTTTGTCGACTCCTCCCACCCTCATCACGTTTGCAAGCTTAACAAAGCCATTTATGGCCTTAAACAAGCTTCCCGAGCATGGTACAATGAATTAAAATCATACCTCATCTCCATCAATTTTCAACCAACAGTCTCCGATCCCTCTCTATTTATGCTTCGGTCAACACAATCTCCCATTTTTCTCCTTGTCTATGTTGATGATATCATCATTACCGGTCCAAACTCTCTCCAAATCCAGTCCTTTCTTCAGTCCCTTGCAACTCGCTTCTCTTTGAAAGACTTAGGCACCTTGTCCTACTTCCTTGGTGTTGAAGTCATTCCCCACTCCAAAGGTCTTCTTCTTTCCCAAACAAAATACATTCTGGATCTCCTTAACAAAGCTAACATGAGTCAATGTAAACCAACAACCACACCAATGTCAACTTCTTTACCACTTGACCAACCTGCAGACTCTTCCCCTCTATCTTCCCCAACTGAATACCGCACCTTCATTGGTTCTTTGCAATACTTGGCACTTACCAGACCCGATGTCGCATATTCTGTAAATCGCCTTTCTCAATTCATGCACCGACCTACCCACACTCACTGGCTTGCCTTGAAAAGACTCCTTCGTTACTTGCATGGCACCATTCACTACGGTTTATTGTTCCGTCGTGACTCCCCCCTTAACCTTCATGCCTTTACCGATGCTGATTGGGCAGGAGATAAATCAACTTACAGGAGCACCACGGGTTACATCATCTATCTCGGCTCCAATCCCATTTCTTGGAGCTCAAAACGGCAGCCTACACTTGCTCGCTCTTCTACTGAGGCTGAATTTCGTGGTGTTGCCTCAACAACCACTGAAATACAATGGTTCCTCTCCCTTTTAACTGAACTTGGTTACAACCCTTCTATCACCCCTACCATCTACTGTGACAACCTTAGTGCTACTCACTACTCAGCCAATCCGGTTTTTCATTCTAGGATGAAGCACCTTGCATTGGACTTCCATTTCGTACGTGAAAAGGTTCAAGATGGCACGATAAAGGTCACTCATATTTCTGGTGACGATCAACTTGCAGACGCCCTTACTAAACCACTTCCAAAGTCAAGGCATCATTTTCTCTTCAACAAGATTGGACTCATCACACGACCGTCCATCTTGCGGGGGCATATTAACTCATAACAAATAATTAGATTTCTTTATTATTATTTTCATTTGTATTATAAATTAAATGTTTTGTTTCCTAGTCTTTCTCATAGTCAAAGGAATAGCTAAAGAATAGGATCTATACTATAGAATAGGAAATGTGGTTATTTCCACTGTGTATTTATGTTCCTCATGGTTGAGTAATCAAATCAATGAATTACCATTTGTTCATAGTGGCTACGACTTGTTAATCTAACTAGGTTAAATCCCGTGTGTTTCACAGGTATTAAAACATTATACACTCTGTGAGAAACTTATTTTAAATAAAATTTGTCTTTTAAGAAAACTTATTGTTTTTTATAAAATTTATATATATTTTTTTCTAAAAGTATAGGTTTAAGATGTTTTCTGTTTTTTAAAATTTGATTTTTAAAAAAATTTTATATTTTAGAAACTTTTCTTGAATTGTGTTTTTAATATGAAAAGATATATAATAGTATTAGTCATTAAATTAATAATTATTTGATAAAATAGAGAATTTATTATCATTAAATAAAAAAGAAAATTAATTTATTGAAAATATATAGAAGTGACACATGCCAATGATAGTCTAACAAATTGACATGTTGTAAAATTTATCTTTGTTTAATGTTTATTATAGTAGTAAGATAAGATAAGATTAATATACGTAAAAATAAAGGGTAGATAATAAACCACCTTTCTCTATGATTCTACCATGGTTAATAACAACGATTGCATCACATTCCTTTATGGTAGTCAAGCGATGGGCTACAATTACAGTAGTTCGGTTAACCATTATTTTATTAAGTGCCTCTTGAACAACCCTTTCTGATTCTGCGTCAAGTGCACTTGTAGCTTCATCAAGTAGTAAAATCCTTGGGTTTTTCAATATTGCCCTTGCTATTGCAATTCTCTGCTTCTGTCCTCCGGACATTTGACTTCCATGATCACCAACCATCGTATCTAGGCCCTATAAGCATTTTTTCCCCATTATAATTAAAAAAAGAAAAAAAAATAGTGTATAATATGAGTTTATCTGGAATAAACTAATGAAGAACAAAAGCTAGCACATTACAACATGCTAAGGCTATGTGTAGTGATCACATACCCATCACTCCACGTAGGTGCCAAACATGCGTCACATAAACAGCTAACATCATCACCCTTCATCACTCCATGTCATCACCATATGTGTTATCATTCACATGTGTTATTATCACCCCTTATCAAGGCCCCATCACCCCCTTCTTTTTCCCTTCCTTCCTCCACACCATGAAGGTGGTCATGGATTTGTCACCACAGGGTGGTCACACCCCTGTGTGCAGGGGTGGACCTAACCCTTTTTATGGGGTGCACCGACCCCCATGCATGAACTTTTATTTTAAAGTGTTATATATACGATCTGTTCTTAACCGACGACCAAGAAATTTTGACACCGACCCTCATGAAATTTTGGTGACACTGTTGAAGCCCAATTTAAAACAATTTGGTGTGGATTGTTCGAGTTTTGTTACTTTGCAATATTTGAGAGAATTATTCTTTGATATTGAAGGAATTTTTTTTGTGATTGCATTTATCTAAGTGTTTGTGAGATCCTACTAAAAGATATTTCGCATATGTTAGCTTGTAAGCATAACCTATTGATGAGTGTCATTCTAAGTGTTCAAACTCATACAACATTCTGTCTTGATAATACATTATAAATCATTTTGATGATGTGTATTGAGTTTCAGGGAATTAGAAGTTTCCTTAACATGAAAGTTATTTCATCTAAAAATGTGTAGAGAATGGGTCAATCAAGTTTATGAATTCCAACAAAAAAAAAAGCATTCTTACAAAACACTAGCAAGTATATGCCGGATTGACTCCAAGTTATAAAGTTCGTTTTAGTGACACTTTTCTTCTCATGAATTCTTCATTCACATTAACTTAATGATCCAACAACCAACACAAAGTTGATTATCATTTAGCAAAACTAGTAGTATGCCTTAATAATGGTATATGATGAACGAAATATATCATATGCAAATGAATATGAAATCAAACCTTGGTGAATTTGTCAATAAATTTGGCAGCATTAGCGAGCTCGGCAGCGGCTTTGATTTCATCAAGTGTTGCACCATCCTTCCCGTAAGCAATGTTATCCTTAATACTAGAATTGAACAAAACGGGTTCCTGGCAAACAAGACCAATCTTGGCTCTAAGCCATTTGAGTTGGTAGTTTTTAATATTGATGTCGTCAATGCAAACTTCTCCTCTTTCGGGGTCATAAAACCGTTGTATGAGGCTAATAACACTTGATTTCCCACTTCCGCTGTCTCCAACTAAAGCAGTTGTCGTGCCGCTTGGTATCACAAGAGAAAAATGGTTAAAGATCTTGTCTTCTGGTCTAGATGGATAGCTAAAGCTAACTTCCCTTATCTCAATATCCCCACGAATGTCGTCCGGTTTCAGACCACTCGGGTCACAAGGATCTATTTTTGACTGTCTATTTATTACTTTGAATAGTTTGGAAGCTGCAACTCTTCCAGAGGCAAATGCACTTAAACATGGTGAAGCCTGCCCCAAAGAACTGATTGATGTTCAAATATAAAAAATTAGTTATGAAAACTAAGTATTTCAACCAAATGTTATTATGATATGCACTTACAATGAGCTTATCATTACGGCTAACATTATGTTTATGACCTGCCCACCTGTGTATCCTTTTTCTGTAATCATTTTGCCACCAAACCATATGGTCAATGAGTAGCAACAAAAGACACAAAACATAAATATTCCAGAACCGAGTCCGGAGACCAGACCCTCTATGACACCATCCCTATAAGCCTTTGCAAGAGACTCCTCATACTTGGCAATAGCTTGTTTCTCTCTAGTGAATGATGCAACCTGTAGCAAAGAACTCATCATGAATCTAGCTAGAAAATTGATAAGTAAATCAGAAAATTTGATCGATCTAACGTACGTACAGTTCTAATCGAGCTAATTGTTTGTTCAATAATAGATGCTCCAACAGAATGAGCTGCTTGTCCCCTTGATGTTAGCTTTGCCATGAGGATGGTCATGAAAGTTGCCGACGACACAAGCGGAGGAATTGAAGATAGTAACACAAGAGATAGGAGCCAGCCTTGTGAAAAAGCGATAACAAATCCTCCGAAAAACGTTGAAGTTAGTTGGATGAACTTTCCCACCTGTTTTTGATCAACTTCTTAGTTACCTATTGTAGATGTTAGATTTTATAACTTGGGTTATAAGTACCTTTTCTCCCATAGCATCTTGAATGATGACGGTATCACCAGACATACATTCCGTGATTTCTCCGCTTTTACCCTCCTGATCAAAGTATCCAACCTCTTGCCTCAATATAGTTTTCAAGTATAAACTTCTAATTCGTGCAACCTGCCTCTCCCCACTAACCATCCAACAAACCACGTCTGCTAGGAATTGAAACATATAGATAGATATTGCTAGGACTATAGATATAAGCAAGCAAGTGCATTAACGGGTGGTGATGATTTGGAAACACCTATGAATCAAAAGCTTTATAGCAAGTGGTAGCTCCTTGAAAGTAAGTTATGCTTGTATGTTCTATGACGAATAGGTACAAGATAAGTTCATCATACAAAAGAAAATTTTGAATCATATACAAACCAGAGGCCTGCCCATTTACGGTACACATATAAGGTATATATGTGTGGACCTTAAGGGGCCAAAGTAAAATTGCATTAATTTTAACCTTATTATATATATCTTAATTAGAAATGTCGGTTGTTTGACATCTTATCCTAATTAAGATATATATAATAGTAATGTTCTCATTCTCAAGTCTTTTCAGCTAGAGTGGTTGGAGCAACAATGCTTCAACTGGGTGGTTGAGAGTTCGATTCTTGGCGCTACTTATCTTTTTTCTTTTTCTTTTTTTTCCCTTACGCTCTTTCTCTATTATTAGAACAAAATGACATGAGAACTAGGGGTGTTCATCGGTTCGGTTTACGATTTGTTTGGTTTATTCGGTTCGATTTAATCGGTTTTCAAAATCCGCCCCCTAACCGAACCAAATTCAGGAAATGGTTATCCGACCGAATTCAATTCGGTTTGGTTATAACCGAATAACCCGATTAAAAACCAAATAAACCGCTTAAAAACCGAATAAACCGAATTCAACCTTATATATTAATAAAAAGAATAAATTTAATTATGAATTAGGTTTAATCGGTTAACCGAATAAACCGAATTCAAAAAAAAATCTAAAACCGTTAACCGAACCGAAAACCTAACCGTATCCGAATTTCGAATTCGATTTGGTTTTTTCGGTTACCGATACGGTTCGGTTATCGGTTTTAAACGATTTTCGGTTTTTCTGAATACCCCTAATGAGAATTATAAAATAGATTTACCTTGCCGGTTAACACTTGCCCCATGTATAGCCCAAACCCAAGTTCAAATCTTTCAAATCTATACCATGGCACTTTTTTTCTCGCATTTCATTTAACTCAACCTTTGTGGCTCTATTTCTCTGAATTACAAACACAAACCAGATTCATCTTTGATCTGGATAATTAAGGAAATCGATCTAACATAACATAATTAAAATAGATTGAATATCAACATAAGAAAATGTTGAGAAAATCAAGACTCTTACCAATATAACAATACATAATGACCAAATAGCAACAATGTATAAGTGAATAACAACAACAAACGAACAACAAATATGAAATATTAGAATCTATTTCAACTAAACTAGGCATAATACTATATATATATATATATATATATATATATATAATTGAATACAAAATTGACGAACACAATAGGTTACAAAGAGTGTCAGCAACTATGGTGCTTATGAGATATGTGTTCCATACATTCTGGTAGCTCTTTCAAAGCTTATTTTGTGCACTTTATTTGGCACGTTTCTTCAATTTGACACGATAATTTTCATTTTATCTGTTTTTATAGACATTTTTTTATCCAGATATGACTCGGGTAAAATAAAGCTGAAACGAGTTCCGTCAAATATAATATATTTTCATTCGATATTATAAATTCGAGACACCACTACAATGAAGAATGGGTAAAATTATACTTAAATTTTGTTTGGATATTTTTCAGAAAATGACATTTTAAAATTGAGACATAATGCTATTTCTATTAGAGTTTTAATCTCCAGAATTGAACATAATGCTATTTCTATTAGAGTTTCAATCTTCAAAATTGATCCGATGTGTCTTCTTATATTTGTTTTAATCGTATCGTCACAATATAGCAAGCGGGCTTTAATCGTACTACCCCGCAGCAACGCGTGGGTGACATTTGCTCGTTTTACTTAATTAGCGAAGATAATGTTAAAAGTATTGGGATGACTAACTTCAAACGACAAATTTGAGCCGGGGACTCCTTCGGAGCAGCCTCTTTATTTCAACTAGGATATGAGTAAAGTTTGTGTCTATATATCCTACCTCCAGACCCTACTGAACAGTGAGAATATACTGGGCATTGTTTGTTTGTTATACAAACCGGAGGCCAATATGTACAACATTGTGAAAGGATCATGTTTAATTGTTAGAATTGAGGAAAGAAAGGCTATATATCTAAATACTGTAGTAAGTTACATGAATAGGGTAACTCGTATAAGGCAGTCCATCTGGATCCCTAGTGGAATTTTGAAGCAATAAGGCATTAATAGTGGAAGTAGATGTGTTGGATGTCACTTGAGAAACCCGTATTAATAATCCGAATTGCAACGTTGATTCCGGGTGCAAGAATTATATGTCAAGATATAATAGCCTAGATGAATAATTCGATCGTACAAAACCCTAGACAACCAATGGTAGCTCAAGAGAGCATGTGGCTGTTATGTTCAGTCTCAGATTTTGGGCAGAATTGATCAGTTATAAAGCTTGCGGAGAAAGCTAGCTTCTTTCATGTTAATGCAAAACATTTTAAGAGAGTTTTTAGACAGTAACCAAGTAGGAGCATTCATACCTAAGTGATGCAATCTGACTTGCGATAACAGTTGATACGGAACAAACAAAGGAATACGAGAATCTTTGAAAAAAAAAGAAATCAACTGAACTTTTATTAAACTAGATCTCAAACATAAATAAAGTTCTAAAGGACTAAAATTCAAAATAACAAACTTCCCAAAAAGTAGGACAAGATAAAACAATAAACTAAAGATAAAATTAAAAGACTAAACAATAATTAAAATTAAATGGATGTCTTTCACGGCTCCAATGACGCGTCCGGATCCAGCAAATGATATTTTGATATTTTATTATTTGGTTGTAATTTATTAAGAATGGGTTGAATTCTTGGTTATGGTAGTAATGCAAAGAAAATTGAATTTGTCCAGCTTACTGTGTTCAGCAAGATTTTATTGGAGTGATTATCATGATGAGCAGTAAATATAACCAGGTCTATAATTGTTTAAATGAAACATTTTAAAAAATAAATAAAAATAAACATGTGACTAAAAATAGATGGAAATCGCGTCTAATATGTGACAAAATTGTTCTTAAACCGTGACTAAAGATCCAAACACAACTAAAAATAAAGCCCCAAACAAATACAAAACCGCGTCTAAAAATTTCTATAACCGCGACAAAAACTTGGATGTCAAAATCACGACTAAAGATACTAAAATCACTGGAATTCTGAAATCTAACCAAACCACGACTAAAGATGTTTTTGATTTTTTACATCGGTATTTTTAGACGCGGTGGGAAACCGCGGCTAAAAACATATTTAACCGTGTCTAAAAGTTAAATTTCTACGGGTGTTTTTGCATCTTTAAATCTAGATAGTTTAATGTTTAGTGGGTAGTTAAACTGTGTTTTCACTCTAAATAGCGACTCTTTCATCATAAAATAAAAGTAAGGTCTTCCTAGTGAGCTTTTCTTGTTATGGTTGGATTGTTGGTAATTTATGTTTTCCAGTTAATTATTTAAGTTATAATCCTGCATGTTTTCTATTGCTCTTTTTTGTTAAATTATTGATTGTGTATATATTACAGTACTGAAACTTGTAAAGTTAACAGGAGGTACACGAAACTTACGGAAAAATGCTGCCACACCAGTCCCCAGAGCCAAGTACACATATTTTAGGGAAACCTAAGCAAGAGATGTATGAGTTCAAGCATCGATCGACTAAGTATATATAAATAATTATAGAACTGAAAATTCTTGGTCAATGGGTCATCATATGTTTTTTTTTTTCAATAGATTACAACTAAGGAGTCCTAACACACGTTTCGTATAAAAAATCAGCTTTTGAATAATGGATTCTGGTTTCAGATATATATACTTTGAAACCTGAATCCAATACGTGGGACTAAGAATTTTTAGTTATATATGAAAACGTGTGTTAGTCCCACGTATTAAAATATAGCTTCAGTTATATATACCTTAGAGACTAGATCGACAATTTTCTTGTTATCTTGGTTCATTCCAAATGTGTCAATGAGCTCCCCAAATATCAGCGTTTGAAGTGGCATGGCGATGCCGCTTCCAACGGCTGTGATCGCTCCAATGACCATAAGCACACAGTCGGTGGCATCAGCGAATGCGAAAAGCTTGTAATATGGAACACTATCATCACTAAGTGCTTCCTTTTTCTTGCTTCTTCTATCGGGGGTGGGCAAAGAACTTGCTGATGAGATCCCCTCTTCTGCTCTCATGTCTCCACTCGCTTCGTTCATTATTCAGTCTAAGCTACTTTAACCGCACATGATCACTAATTACAAGTAAAACTGAAATATTAATAGAATTACTACAACTTTATGCGTATCTATGAACTCTAGTTAAAAACTAATTGGCCAACGATGATTGATAAATTGATAAATCATGATATGTGTCAATCAGAAGATCAAAAGTTTCTAAAGAAAAAATATGGAAAATAATGGTATAATTGTTGAATGCAAGTGATAAAAAGTGTTTTAACTTCAATAGTCATGATAAAGAAAGATCACTTATCGACTTACATGTTTTTTGCTGCTAAGAATGACCAAATTCGTGTTTACTAATACTGATTGATTATTGATTTGCCATACTTAAAGCAAGAACTTTGTATTTGGTAAGGCATCATTTTCAGCTGCCTCGTTTGTAACAACAAAACCAAGTAGTTTATTTGATTTGGAATACTCATTTTGTTACTATAACGATTAAATAAATAATGAATTGACATGTAACCTATTTGGTCCTTTAGATCATTTTATTAATGTGAATTTAAAAGTATATAAACAAAACAAGTCATTGTCTAAAGTACTACTGATGGGCATGCTCGTATCTTCTTGTTGATGTTTAACATCACAAGACTTCTAAATATAACAAGTTACAATATTAAACTGATTTCATTTATTGTTTATAAGACTAAATATTTAAAATATTACTCTCATGATTATTTATTTAATTGATTAATTACTTAAAAACTCATTTAGATAGGTAATATTATTTTGATGCATGTAATTACCCTTGATACCTTATTTAAGATTTCCCCTTGAAAGTATATACAAAGAAGATTAATGCTCATAAGACGGTGGTTAAGATCATAATCACGCTTTTCCTTCTTTTCAACATCCGTATAATTTTTTAATCCTTTTACTTTTCACTAGACAATTACCATTAACTTTTTTTATTTCCATGAAAGTCAAATTTGAACAAAGTTAAACAACCTTTTACCATGGTGAGTTAGCAAGTCCCTTGCATTTAGGTTAATACCCCGTGTATTACACGGATTAAATAAAGAAATATAGTATCACTACAAGAAAACTGACATTTGGCGGCGACAAAAATCGCCGCTAATAGTGCTCAAAATCGCCACTAATAGCTTTAGCGGCGACCCGCCGCTAAAAATTCGCCACTAAAAAACGACGCTAATGGACAAAAATCGCCGCTAATAGGGTTGAACCATTAGCGACGACAAAATCGCCTCTAATGCCCTCTTGTAGCCACTAATGTTATTTTCCCTTTTTTTTTTAGATTCAGCTTTAAATTCGCGTTTCTTGGTTCCTAAAAATGCAGAAATTATAAATTACGCTTCAATAATTGATATTCAACATACGAAACTACATAAATACCAAATTAACTATTCGAATCTTTTTTACAACATAGATAAACCAAATAATGCATGGAGATCTTGTTTAACAAAGACTATCCTAACTACAGGACATTAAGAAGGTTTTGGCCATAACATAACCTTCACTTTCTTCAGGCTTCTAGAATGAACATCTGTGTTGCGTTTGTTTTCAAGGACATTTCTTCATAAGTCCTGCAAAACCACCAATAAAGTTGATACTGAAATCAGTAAAACAATTGAGTAGAATCTCTGACCTTATCTTGTTCTTCTTCTCCAAGAACTTGCACCATTTTGTATAATTCTTGAAGAATTTCTTCATTAGCTCGTCTAAAACACCATCGGCTAACTGTTATTTCAAAAGGATAACAAATGTGTTTGGTAAAATTAGCAAGATATTTAGAATTTTATAGCTTTCGGGCACCTTAGATGTATTTGCTGGTTTATTACTCCTTCTGATATGGATATTAGCAATAACTAGAATCAAATGCTCCCTTTCATTAGCAACATTTTGATGAGAATCTGATCACAAATTGAAATGAAAACAATAAGAAGATATGAGAAATGGTTTGTATTGCCAATGAAAATAAAATCAACTACATCAGATGATGATGTCCAGGGTAAACCCTTCTCACTGCATAAGCAGGAGCCAATACATTCAATATAATCCCTTGCTACCCAACTCATAAATCTCACCACTATATATATAACCCACAAACAAACACTCTAACTATTAATATTACCAAACTATCCTTATCTAGAACCCACTACTACTAACTATGACTAACATACTAATATAATTCTAATCTCTATCATTACTCCCCCCTTATTTAAAAGTCTTGTCCTCAAGACTTGGGAGTTGATCATTTATCCTGCCCCACTTTACTGAACGTGTCTCTGGACATTTATGAGCTGGCCCGTAACGATTCCCCCAACGCAAACACTTTCCTTTCTTCCTACGAAATTTCCATCCCAAGTGTAGAAGATGTTGCGCTCCTCGATCACGATGCAAAGCATGTCCCAACTCAAAAGTATAGGGATGTAAATATGAAAGGGAAGATGGTTGTGCCAAGGTCAAGACCATGGAATTGGAAGGAACCTGTTGGTCCACATCTACCCACTGGAAAGCAGCTTTCTTACCGACTAACCATAAATTAAGAACAAGCTTGGTTGAATGAATTGTTGAAAGGTCTTGCAGCATAACCGAATGCTCTTGGTGGATGACTTTCAGCCATGAATCAACTTGGTCAGGAGAATTATCAGCTTTCCACAACAAAAGTTCATCCTCCCCATTATCGGATTCATCATCCCCCAACAACATAAACCACAGCTTTCCCTCGGGGTCTTTATGTGTCGGTCCTAATTGTTGACTACCCCGAAAACTTAGCCCAATCTTGTATGCAGGCTCAGTACCCTCTACATCTTTGCTTGCAACGAAATCATCAATATCATCGTGAATCAACTCCGATTGTTGGATGGCATCTAATTCCTCATAAGGATGGTGAATCTCTAAACCACTAAATCGTTGCATCATTTCCGATTGAAATTCAATCCAGGAAAGAGATTCATACACTTGAGTAACGATTGTAAACCAATGTTGGGCCACTCCTTGCATACCGGGTTGTGCCAATTTCAATCTCATTTCATCGGGAGTACCATTGATATCAAAATGTAAATTCGCTTTTCTAATCCACCCCTGAGTATCCAATCCGGAAAATTCCGGAAGTTCGGACTTCTTAACAGCCCACTGAAAAGAAGAATTGGAGAAATGCGAGGAATCGAAGGTAGGAAGAGGTGTATGGAAGGGATCGGTGACCTTCGGTCCTGTACCTAATGAAGATGAATCGTTGATTTTTTTCTCCTGTTGTTTCATCCAATCGATCATCAACTTGCGAAATGCAGCCGATTCTGTGCGATCGTAAGCGATTAATTGTTTGATTTCCCTCACATCCGATTGCAATTGCTTGATCTGCTGTTCATGAACATCCAGTCGCGAATTTGGATCGTGTGTTTCCATGGCTACTCACTGCAATCGGCGGCAAATTGAACGACGGGGTTGGAGAATCCAACTGACAATCGGTTGAAATTGAGTAACGACGGCGGCTACTAATTACCTCAATAACGATTGTAATGATCGACGACAGAAGAAGATTGTGATCTAAAATCGGCGGCGAATCTGAAAATTCAATCGCAAATCGTCTGAAATTGAGTAACGACGGCGACGATGAAAGCCTTTAAAGGAGAAATCGGAAGGAAACTACTGGTGGAATCCTGCAATTGAATCGGAAATTTGGAGAGGAAGGTAATCCGGCAGTTGAAAATGACGATCGAAAATGAAAGGAAGGAGAAAAATGACAATCGGATGTGCAATTGAAACAGAAGACAGCAATCGGAAATTTGTAGAGGAAGCGAAGCGGCAGGCCGGACCAATGATGAGAATCTGATCACAAATTGAAATGAAAACAATAAGAAGATATGAGAAATGGTTTGTATTGCCAATGAAAATAAAATCAACTACATCAGATGATGATGTCCAGGGTAAACCCTTCTCACTGCATAAGCAGGAGCCAATACATTCAATATAATCCCTTGCTACCCAACTCATAAATCTCACCACTATATATATAACCCACAAACAAACACTCTAACTATTAATATTACCAAACTACCCTTATCTAGAACCCACTACTACTAACTATGACTAACATACTAATATAATTCTAATCTCTATCACATTTCCTTCTGAAATTAAATGATACTATTAATTGTTATCAGAAAGTGATGTTTTTCTTAAAAGAAATGATAAAAACTGAATGGTGTTCTACCTGAAACCGAAAAAAATGCTGGAGCCAATCAAACAAGTCAAAATGAGGTGCATGATTTGTGAATTCTTCAATGAAAGGTATACCCTGAACATTTCGAACAGCACCAAATCCTATCCTAGCACTATTTATAGATAATCAAACAAGTTTGGACAAGATGTGTTTCATGTCAAGCTGACCCGATCCGTCCCGTTTGACTTTTACAAAAACCATAGAAGTTGGATCTTTTAACATCAGACCTCAGGGAGTTGCATTATCGCTTGATGAACACCTCCTTGATCAAGGGGAAGAATGTTAAAATCATAGAATTCAGGTCTTTTAACATCATTATCAGCATGCGCCTATCAGGAAGATATAATATAATCCACATTATAAATAAATAACTGAATATAATCAAATATGGAATTTTTGTTGAAATTCAGACACCATAAAATGAATATTGACCTGTGTACCAGCAGCCTTAGTAAGTGTATTAGACACTTCATATAATACAGCAGCAATTGCACCAGCTTTAATCAAAGCATCCCTTCAAGTAATTTCCCAATTAAGTGTCGTATGCTTGATATAACAACTACAATTCACAACCCAAAACTTGCTGTCTCCTTAAAACGTTGTATTCATAAGTTCATCAACCCAAAAGCATCGGGTGATCACAGTTAGTGCATTGATACAGATACTCAGTAGACTCAACAGTACATAAACTAAAAAACAAATTAGATTAGATACATTTATGACTAAACCTGCAATTAATTTCCTTGACTTTAACCCAAAACATTCTCTCAGATCAAGCAAAACTCAAAAGCATCCAAACAGACCTCTAATTTTCACAATTAAGTGTCGTATGCTTGATATAACAACTACAATTCACTCTAGCTGCTCAAACAATATAATTCCTCAGTTCCCAACCATAAAAATCTAAAATCTACATATACCCGAAGTCCCAATTTCAAATTTATGCACAATAATGTATAGATCAATGTATAAACCCTCTACAATCCAAATTAACCCCAAATCACACGCAGCCACTATCTAACCCTAGATTCGAGTGTGATAACTGTGTACGAGAACTACGTCAGCAACGAATTGAGCACGTTTGATCGTGTTTAAAATCCACGTGGAATTGGTTGCCGAAATTGATATGGGATGATAGTATGCGGAAAATGATGAACGTAGGCGAAAACTGTGCGCGAAACGGAGTTACGGATTGCCCGGAATCGCGAAACGAAGTTTCCGTCGAAAAATGGAAGAAATAGCCCTTAGGCGGTACGCCTAAGGTCAAGTGAAGACACTAGGCGATGCGCGCGGGTTGTTGCGAAAATATCTGGACACCTGTTATCCGCGCGGTACGCCTGGAGTGGCTGCGGGTGCCCAGGCGATACGCCTGACGTCAGCAGAGCGCAGATTGGGCTTCAAAAGTCAAATTTCTATCCAGAACTCAAAAATCTATCTACATCTCGACGGTTCCAGCCTCTTAAACGCAAAAACCATATTCCAAACCTTCAAATCTCAATTTCAAAGCCTTTGGATCATCAAGATCGCATCCGGAGGTGCTAAAACGAGCTTTGATCATCATTTCATTCGCAGAAATCCATCAGATTAGGTAATGGTTCATTTTAAACCTTCTGGTTTGATTTTTATTGATTAAATCTTAGTTTTGAACGTAATGATATAGTTAGGATTGTTGATTATTGCTCAGATGATGGCTAGGATTGATTTTGAATGACAAACTCGAACTGTTAACGGGTAAATCCTTGTTTTGAGCCGTTGTAATGCCCGGTTTGCATGGAATTATAACAATGGTTATAATGGTTTAAACCATTTGGTTGTGACTATGTATGTGATTAGTTTGATTAATCTTTAACATGCAACGTGAAAGTTGAGTGTTTTAAACTAATCACAATCATTAACATACTCATTGGAACAATTATCTGATGTTTCTGATAACAGTCAGATTAGTATGTTAAACATGGTTATTAAACCTATTTTAATACTACATTGTGATATTCCATGATATTTGGGTAATCAATAACAAGGATTAATCATTCCTAAGCCATTAAACTGGCTAGAGTCTATCTTAGCAATTAAAATCAATAACATTAACTATTTGGTTAATCTGAGATCATACTGATTAATCAAGTGAGTCATCAACTTAGTATTAGGAACCTGAATCAGTATAGGTTCCTACATTATCATACATTGTATGATATTACATTAAAATATGTAAATAAATACTAAACATCGTGTTGATGACTGTTAAGGCAATGTCTTTGACATTGGACGTTCAAAAGGATTTAATCAGCGAGTTGGAACATTAATAACTCTTTAAACATAACCTAAATGCAGAATCATCATATTATCATCGATTTGTGTGATATTCTGCTACTACTGAATTATCAGGTGAGTTTCGTACAACCCCTTTTCTTTTTAATGTTTTATAAACATCGGGGTAACTCTGCAAACTATTTTCTGAACATATGATATGCATCACTGATATCTGTGTGATTTCATGTGACTTTTGTGTGATTTCATGGGATTTTGCCGTTAGTAACAACTATCACAGTATCAAAAGTCCTCATTCGTGAACTGTATCTAGTGAACCCATGTGCGGCCGAACAGGAACCATTGATAGTACTATTGACTGACAACCCATTTGCTGGGAGGATTGCATCTCCCCTTGTGTGAATGTTTGGTACCTGTTTCCATTACAACTTCTTAATGTTAGTGATAGACATTAAGATAATGAGGCATTAAGATATCTACCGACGGGTAGTATCTTCGTGAACAAACAACTGTCCGAAAGGAACTAGATACGGGTCCCATGGTTATCCAGAACTGAACTTTTTGTGAACATTACTCATCATATCATATTGTTCTAACTGAACTGTCGAACTCACCAGCTTTGTGCTGACGTTTCAAACTTAACATTTTTGCAGGACAACGGTGACGCCACAGTGAGGATGCACTTCACATAGTTGAACCCTAATGTAACATATTGTGTAATAAACTAAGTTGTTATATTACTGTATTGACGAAACCTTTGTACTATATTTATTTTAAGTGAATCTGTGTGCTGTGATATCGGTTCAAGTAAGTCACACCTCATCTCTGAGACATCACCACTATGTTTCCGCAACCAATAGAATGAGACGTATGACATCATCTCAGGTGACGAGAGGTGGGGGTGTGACAGGGTGGTATCAGAGCCACAGGTT
Organism: Mikania micrantha; assembly: GCA_009363875.1. Lineage (NCBI taxonomy): Eukaryota > Viridiplantae > Streptophyta > Magnoliopsida > Asterales > Asteraceae > Mikania > Mikania micrantha. The sequence goes on along the minus strand of CM018691.1, from coordinate 48,703,693 downwards.
ATAGAATTTAGGTGAACTTAGAGACCTAGACTATAACCATAGGCTCGAATAGTGACACAGAGAGCACCGACACATTATTAACGAACAAAACTTGTTTTGAATTAAGCCAGGATAATCAGGTGGTACGAATCTCAGTTATGAGTGGCCAGCATAACTGAAATTCACAACACGTGTGCATTCTAGTTTGATTTGATACAAGCAGAATATTTACAACAGTATAGACGAATAGTTGCGTTAAGATAGGGAGAAGCATCATATCATGTACATGTTGAATATTGTTATTTAATATTTACCTCATGATACTGATTAAAGATTTTGATTGTACAGCAATGGATGATCAGGGTGAGAGGTATATTTATCAGAGATTCCCCTATGTGGTGTTGGATGATACTCCGAGTGACAGTTCGGGAGCAGACTCAGATCCTGACGAGGCTTTGTCGGTAACCCATCAGGCGACACCTGCAGCACCACGTACACCGTCAGCTCCTAGACCAGTTACGCCGCCACCACCAGCACCAGCACATGAACCAGCACCTATGCCATCTCCACCGAGAGCCCCAGCATGGGATGGACTTAGGAGGATGCGGGGGCAGGCCCGCAAAACCACAGGATTGCCTCCGCGACACCAGATGGCTCCACGGGAGGAGCCCCAGACTGTTCACGAGGTGGGAGAATCCTCCCACCAAGCCGAGTTGCGGGCGCAAGTGCAGCAGATCTCTCAGGATCTACAGGCCTTGAGACATGATGTATCTCAGCACCATACACTTCTGGAGGATACCCGTACTACTGTTCTGGATATTCTCACTTCTCTTCTGACCCTTATGGAGCAGGTGAATGTTTTAGGTGCTAATACTCAGGCGTGGAGAACAACGATGGAGGAGCGACTGCAGAGGACCTGGGTGCAGAGGCTTGTTGTTACATTCTGGCAGCAGGTTGCGGTGTGGAGTGCGGGAGTAGAAAGGGTGAGAGAGTTCGTGGTTTGGCTTGGGATGGCGAGTTTTGAGACCAGGATGTTAGTGGTGGGAGTGTTTATGGCAGCTGTAGCCATGTTGTTTTCTTGTTTATCGTATTTTCTACGATAAGTATGATGAGGCGGTTTTCTTTTGGGTTATCATATGTACTGACGGATAGGTTGCTAGTGTATGATGCATAGGGAAATTTTTGGTTGTGAAATAGATCTCCCTTTAGTTGGTTTTGATGTTTGGTGTGTTGGTAGTTAATGTACAAAACTTTTTGGGTGTATCAAAGTTGATTTAGTGTAATGAAATGGTGGTTTACGTACATTTGTTAGTATCTATTGTGTTGCATGTGTAGGCATAACAAAGTCCTGTGTGGCAACATAACAAAGTCCTGTGTGGCAACATAACAAAGTCCTGTGTGGCAACATAACAAAGTCCTGTGTGGCAACATTTCAATTGTCTGTGTGACAAACATATCAAAGTCCTGTGTGACAACATATCAAAGTCCTGTGTGGCAACGTTTCAAGTCCTAAGTGATCCTATATCAAAAACATATAAATATTAACGTATTGATGTCACAATGATGTGAGTTGTGAAATATTTTGACATGTTTTGAATTATTAGGACTAAGTATAACTACAAACATTTGTATGATCACTGTGTATTGATCATCTATCTGGACTGTGCCAGGTAGTTATACTGTATTTATTATAATCACATCTTCAATTTCATAAAGTCAGTATAACTGAACATGATTGAATTTATGTGATTTAACGGGTTATATATATCTAATGTTCTTGAACTGATCTGTGTTGTCTGCATGTGAGCAGAAAAATGGCTCCGAAACGAGGTCGACCGACCAAGAGATCTATGAAGAACATTACTAACCCGGGGTCAAATCAAGTTCCACCAGTAAATACTGAATCAAATCCAGATCCGCAAGTTAATCTGGAAACAAGTACTGGTCCACCTGTGAACCCGGGAGCAAACCCTGTTCCACCTGCTGGTGCAGGCGGATCTGAATCAAACGAAGCAATGATAGCACGGATTGTGCGTGAACAGCTATCGGCTTGTGGTGTTTTGATACCACATCAACCTCATATCGCTTCGGGTTCTGGTGGGGATCATACTCACACAGAACACAATGCTACCGGTGGTCATGCCGAAACTCATCATACCACTGGTACAACTACAACTGTTCCTGATCCACCACGACAGGGATGCACTTATAAGTATTTCGCTTCCTGTAACCCTCCTACTTTCACTGGTAAAGAGGGAGCGGCCGGATTTCTAAGGTGGATCGAGGAAATGGAAACGAAACTGAAAATCAGCCAGTGTTTAGAGGAGCATAAAGTGTCTTATGCTGCCTGTTCTTTCAAAGAATCAGCTTTAACCTGGTGGAATACCCAGGCAAAAACGTTGGGCTCAGCTACAGTCGACTCAATGGGCTGGAATGAGTTTAAAACTCTGATTAGATCAGAGTACTGCCCACTCACCGAAATACAAAAGCTCCAGGAGGAATTCTGGAATCACTCGATGATTGGAGCTGACTGTTTAGCGTATACTCATCGTTTTCATGAACTCACATGTTTACTTCCCGATATGTTTCCTACTGAAGCTGCATTAATCGAGAAGTATATTAAGGGTTTGGTTCCCCAGATTCGGGGAATGGTAACTGCAGCAGAACCCACAACCCTCAAACGTGCAATTCTGTTGACCACTAAGCTTACCGATGAGGCGGTAAGGAGTGGTATGTTGGTAACAAAAACTCAGACGGCCGTGGGCCGTAGTGATGTCGGTACCTCAACTGTTTCTAAAGGTACCAAACGAAAGTGGTTTGGCAAAGCTAAGGCGAGAGCTCCAGCTGAGATCAACCAGAGCAAACAAACTGTGAAAAACTATGCTGTTGTTACTCCTGAGAGGAGAAATTATGTTGGGCAAGCACCTAAATGTACTCGGTGTTCATTTCATCATACGGGACAGTGTCCTACTTGTGCCAACTGTAATAGAGTTGGGCACTACACCAAGTATTGTAATTTACCTGCTCGCCAACCAAATCAAGCACCACAACAAACCACTCAAACAAACAGGTCGTGTTACAAGTGTGGGAGTCCTGACCACTTGATTAGAAACTGTCCAAACAATAACAACACCAATCCGGGGAATGAAGCTAGAGGTAGAGCTTTCCAGATTGGTGCTACCGAGGCGAGACACGATGCTAACATTGTTACTGGTACGTTCTTACTCAATAACTTATATGCATCAGTTCTCTTTGATACGGGGGCAGATAAGAGTTTTATCTCTCCTGAATTTGCATCCTTACTGTCATTGCCTGCGGTAGAATTAGAAACTCCTTACGTTATTGAACTTGCTAATGGCAAGTTAATCAAAACTAACAGTGTCATTCAAGGATGTTCCTTGAATCTGAATGATCATCTTTTCAATATTGAATTACTTCCTATTGAGCTTGGGAGTTTTGATGTCGTTGTCGGCATGGACTGGCTTTCCATTAACCAAGCTGAAGTAATATGTCAAACTAAGATGATCCGTATTCCGTTACCTGAGGGTAATACACTGATAGTTCAAGGTGAACAAGCTGGTAGAAAACTGGGTATCATTTCATGTATGCAAACTCAGAAATGCTTACGGAAAGGGTGTCCGGCCTTTCTAGCTTATGTGATCAATAACAGCTCTTCACAAAAGCATATCGAAGATATTCCAGTAGTCAAAGATTTTCCTGAAGTTTTTCCTGACGATATATCAGGATTACCCCCAGTGAGACAAGTTGAATTTCGTATTGACTTGATTCCAGGTGCAGCACCTGTGGCTAAAGCCCCTTATCGTTTAGCACCTTCAGAGATGCAAGAGCTTTCAGGTCAACTGCAGGAACTGTTAGACAAGGGTTTTATTAGACCTAGTTTCTCACCCTGGGGAGCACCAGTCCTTTTTGTGAAAAAGAAGGATGGATCATTTAGGATGTGTATTGACTACCGGGAGCTCAATAAATTAACAATCAAAAACCGTTATCCATTGCCACGTATAGATGATCTGTTTGATCAGCTTCAGGGCGCTACTTACTTTTCAAAGATTGATTTGAGATCCGGATATCATCAGTTACGAGTGTATGAAGATGATGTTCCTAAAACTGCATTCAGAACTCGATACGGGCATTATGAATTTCTAGTAATGCCGTTTGGATTAACAAATGCACCTGCAGTTTTCATGGATCTGATGAATCGGGTATGTAGGCCTTACTTGGATAAGTTTGTGATTGTATTTATTGATGACATTCTTATTTATTCTCGAAGCCAACAAGAACATGCTCAACACTTGAAATTGATCTTAGAACTTTTGGCACGCGAAAAATTATATGCCAAGTTCTCTAAGTGTGAGTTTTGGTTACGGGAAGTGCAATTTCTTGGGCACGTAGTGAATCAAGATGGCATTCAGGTGGATCCCAGTAAGATTAAAGCGGTAGAACAATGGGAAACCCCGCGAACCCCAACAGAAATACGTCAATTTTTAGGGCTGGCAGGTTATTATCGTCGATTCATCAAGAACTTCTCAAAGATTGCCCTGCCATTAACTACATTGACACAGAAAAATCAACAGTTTGTATGGGGTTCTCAACAGGAGGAGGCGTTCCAATTGTTGAAACACAAACTCTGCAACGCACCTATTTTGGCATTACCAGAAGGTATTGATAACTTCACGGTGTACTGTGATGCTTCCCGCCAAGGGCTGGGGTGTGTTTTAATGCAGAACGATAAAGTGATTGCTTACGCTTCTCGACAGTTGAAAGTACATGAGAAGAACTATACCACTCATGATCTAGAACTGGGGGCAGTGGTGTTCGCACTCAAGATTTGGAGACACTATTTGTATGGAACTAAGTGTATTATATACACTGATCACAAAAGTCTTCAACACATTCTAGATCAGAAGATGCTTAATATGCGACAAAGGCGGTGGGTGGAACTGTTGAACGACTATGACTGTGAAATTCGTTATCACCCAGGCAAGGCAAATGTTGTGGCCGATGCCTTAAGTCGCAAGGAACGAGTCAAACCGTTACGTGTGAAAGCACTAGGTATGACTATTCAAACCAGTTTAATTCCTCAAATCAAGGAAGCTCAGCAACAAGCTTTACAAACACCGAACTACTCTGCTGAGGAACTAAGAGGATTAGACAAGCAACTTGAGACCAAAGATGATGGGGTACTATATTTCAAAAGCCGAATGTGGGTTCCTTTATTCGGTAAATCAAGACTAATCATCTTGGATGAGGCGCACAAATCCAGGTATTCTGTCCATCCGGGCGCTGATAAAATGTATAAAGATCTTAAAGACTTTTACTGGTGGCCTGGAATGAAGAAACACATCGCAGAATACGTGGCTCGATGCTTAACGTGTCTAAAGGTTAAGGCGGAACATCAACGTCCTTCTGGGTTATTACAACAACCGGAGATACCCATGTGGAAATGGGAGCAGATCTCTATGGATTTCATTACTAAACTACCCAGAACATCGCATAATCATGACTCTATATGGGTTATTGTTGATCGCCTTACTAAATCTGCGCATTTCATACCCATCCGAGAGGATTATTCTATAGATCGACTTGCTAAACTCTATGTTAAAGAGATTGTGTCTCGACATGGAGTACCCATTTCTATAATTTCGGATAGAGATAGTAGATTTACATCACGATTTTGGCAAACTCTTCAGAATGCTCTGGGCACGCAAATCAATATGAGCACAGCTTATCATCCTCAAACTGACGGGCAAACTGAGCGAACTAATCAAACTCTGGAAGATATGCTGAGAAGCTGTGTTATTGATTTTGGTGGTAGCTGGGATGTTCATCTTCCACTTGTTGAATTCTCTTATAACAATAGCTATCATACCAGTATTCAATGCGCTCCATTTGAAGCACTCTATGGACGCAAGTGCAGATCACCTGTCTGTTGGTCAGAGGTGGGTGAGAATCGAATTATAGGCCCAGAACTTATTCAAGAAACAACTGATAAGATCGCACTTATTCAAGAACGAATTAAAGCTGCTCGCGATCGACAAAAGAGTTATGCTGATAATCGTCGTAGACCGTTGGAATTTCAAATCGGTGATCTAGTAATGTTGAAAGTTTCACCGTGGAAGGGTATATTCAGATTTGGGAAGAGAGGTAAACTTTCACCAAGATTTGTAGGACCATTTAAAATTCTTGAACGAATTGGATCAGTAGCCTACAGACTTGAACTACCTCCGGAACTCGGTAACATTCATGATGTTTTCCATGTATCAAATCTGAAGAAATGTCTAGCTGATGAATCATTGATCGTATCTTTGAAAGAAATCCAAATTGATGAGAAACTTCAGTTCAAGGAAGAACCAGTTGAAGTAATGGATCGAGAAGTGAAGGTACTTAAACGCAGTCGAATACCTATCGTCAAGATTCGATGGAACTCAAAGCGTGGACCCGAATATACATGGGAACGTGAAGATCAGATGAAACAAAAATACCCACACCTATTCACATGATCAATTATTATCAAGTAAGTCTTTCCTAAATTTCGGGACGAAATTTTTCTAACAGGAGGAGACTGTGATAACTGTGTACGAGAACTACGTCAGCAACGAATTGAGCACGTTTGATCGTGTTTAAAATCCACGTGGAATTGGTTGCCGAAATTGATATGGGATGATAGTATGCGGAAAATGATGAACGTAGGCGAAAACTGTGCGCGAAACGGAGTTACGGATTGCCCGGAATCGTGAAACGAAGTTTCTGTCGAAAAATGGAAGAAATAGCCCTTAGGCGGTACGCCTAAGGTCAAGTGAAGACACTAGGCGATGCGCGCGGGTTGTTGCGAAAATATCTGGACACCTGTTATCCGCGCGGTACGCCTGGAGTGGCTGCGGGTGCCCAGGCGATACGCCTGACGTCAGCAGAGCGCAGATTGGGCTTCAAAAGTCAAATTTCTATCCAGAACTCAAAAATCTATCTACATCTCGACGGTTCCAGCCTCTTAAACGCAAAAACCATATTCCAAACCTTCAAATCTCAATTTCAAAGCCTTTGGATCATCAAGATCGCATCCGGAGGTGCTAAAACGAGCTTTGATCATCATTTCATTCGCAGAAATCCATCAGATTAGGTAATGGTTCATTTTAAACCTTCTGGTTTGATTTTTATTGATTAAATCTTAGTTTTGAACGTAATGATATAGTTAGGATTGTTGATTATTGCTCAGATGATGGCTAGGATTGATTTTGAATGACAAACTCGAACTGTTAACGGGTAAATCCTTGTTTTGAGCCGTTGTAATGCCCGGTTTGCATGGAATTATAACAATGGTTATAATGGTTTAAACCATTTGGTTGTGACTATGTATGTGATTAGTTTGATTAATCTTTAACATGCAAAGTGAAAGTTGAGTGTTTTAAACTAATCACAATCATTAACATACTCATTGGAACAATTATCTGATGTTTCTGATAACAGTCAGATTAGTATGTTAAACATGGTTATTAAACCTATTTTAATACTACATTGTGATATTCCATGATATTTGGGTAATCAATAACAAGGATTAATCATTCCTAAGCCATTAAACTGGCTAGAGTCTATCTTAGCAATTAAAATCAATAACATTAACTATTTGGTTAATCTGAGATCATACTGATTAATCAAGTGAGTCATCAACTTAGTATTAGGAACCTGAATCAGTATAGGTTCCTACATTATCATACATTGTATGATATTACATTAAAATATGTAAATAAATACTAAACATCGTGTTGATGACTGTTAAGGCAATGTCTTTGACATTGGACGTTCAAAAGGATTTAATCAGCGAGTTGGAACATTAATAACTCTTTAAACATAACCTAAATGCAGAATCATCATATTATCATCGATTTGTGTGATATTCTGCTACTACTGAATTATCAGGTTAGTTTCGTACAACCCCTTTTCTTTTTAATGTTTTATAAACATCGGGGTAACTCTGCAAACTATTTTCTGAACATATGATATGCATCACTGATATCTGTGTGATTTCATGTGACTTTTGTGTGATTTCATGGGATTTTGCCGTTAGTAACAACTATCACAGTATCAAAAGTCCTCATTCGTGAACTGTATCTAGTGAACCCATGTGCGGCCGAACAGGAACCATTGATAGTACTATTGACTGACAACCCATTTGCTGGGAGGATTGCATCTCCCCTTGTGTGAATGTTTGGTACCTGTTTCCATTACAACTTCTTAATGTTAGTGATAGACATTAAGATAATGAGGCATTAAGATATCTACCGACGGGTAGTATCTTCGTGAACAAACAACTGTCCGAAAGGAACTAGATACGGGTCCCATGGTTATCCAGAACTGAACTTTTTGTGAACATTACTCATCATATCATATTGTTCTAACTGAACTGTCGAACTCACCAGCTTTGTGCTGACGTTTCAAACTTAACATTTTTGCAGGACAACGGTGACGCCACAGTGAGGATGCACTTCACATAGTTGAACCCTAATGTAACATATTGTGTAATAAACTAAGTTGTTATATTACTGTATTGACGAAACCTTTGTACTATATTTATTTTAAGTGAATCTGTGTGCTGTGATATCGGTTCAAGTAAGTCACACCTCATCTCTGAGACATCACCACTATGCTTCCGCAACCAATAGAATGAGACGTATGACATCATCTCAGGTGACGAGAGGTGGGGGTGTGACATCGAGAACTAAAAAAACTACGGGATCTAAATACATAAATCGAAAATTAACGTTGTTCATATCCGAAGAGTCCTGGAAGCTTCTGATACAATGGCCGATGAGCTTCCAGCGGACAAAAGAGGAGACGATAGACAATCCGCGATCGCCCGGCGAAGCGGCTCCTGCCGTTTTTTGGAGGAAGATCTGATAGCCCTGGAGACACCACCAACGCCTGTAGTCTAGAGCTGGAGGGTTCAAGATCGACAAGGAGGGTGAGAGTGGGATGCAGGCCGATCGGGAGGGAAATGGTAAAAGGCGGGAAAGAAGCCGCCCTTTTTCACCTTTAGCGGCCCCTGTCGTCGCTATTGCTAACCTGCTCGGAGGCGCCGGTTGTTGCCGCTAAAAGTGTTGCCTCTATTGCACATTTTTCTTGCAGTGTATATAAATAATTAAATACTAACGAAGATTTATGCTTTACGATTCATGTGATGATATTGATTTGGAATGATGGTGAACAAGATTTTTATCCAAACATTAATTGAGAGTGTATTTGCAGATGATAAGGATTTTTTGATAAGATAACTAAAATTTAGTATAACTTAATACTTTAATTAATAAAATAATTATATTATTTCTTTAAATTCTAATTTTTTCAAAGTTTATTTTCTTCAAACATTTCATTTTTTAAAATTTTATAGTATCTTTTTAAAAAGTGTGTGTTTTAACATTAATATATTTTTATTGTATTAAAAATCTTTTTTAATTTAAAAATGTATAACATATATATTTAATATGACATGTATTTAATAAGAAAAAGATGTGAGAAAATCAATTTAAGGTGCTTTATGCATGCCATGTTGATGTGTGTTTGATTTTCATGCTCTTTAACAGTTTAAAGTTGTGTTTTTATGGGCATTTTATGTGGAATGATGATACTTTGATATACAATTGTGAATTGCAGGTAAAAACATATTAGAGGGATGCCCGGAGGTGTTAACGAGATGAAAAGATGCACAGATGGATCAGAAACTGTCGAGAAAAGCTCAAAACTTCGGAAGCGCATATCTTGAGCTAGAGGAAGAGTTACGGAAGCCATAATATATGAAAACCGAGTTTTTCGACGAGACGAAGCTGTTGGTGAGATCAGACTGGGCGTAGGCTACGCCCAGGTCAGCGTAGGCTACGCCCAAAAATTCAGCGTTGACAGAAAAAGTTCACCGTTCCGTGTGGCCCAGCATAGGCTACGCCCAAATTGGGCGTAGGCTACGCCCAAAACGCGGAAAACGAGTTTTTAACCCTATTTTGCCTATTTTCAAGAGACATTTCATCCAAGTCGAAAGTTAAGGTTTTTGGGGCCAATTGGGGACGATTTTGGGCAGTTTTTGAGTGGATCCAACCCTCCAAATCAAGATTCAATCCAAGAATTCATCAATGGAATCAACAATTGAAGATCAAATCGCGATGAGGCAAGGCTAGTTTCTTCGTAATCGCTTCCGGTTGATTAGGGTTGTAAGTGAAACAATGTTTGAATGTTGAATCTAGGTTTTTGATTGTAAACTTGATACGATTTCTCTTTGGTTGATTTAAACAATAGATTTATGTTTTCGTATTGTTGCGTTACCATCAGTGATTCGGTTTTCTTGCATCGTTTACTCATTGGTAGTCGTGTGATGCGTTGTGTATGTCTATTGGTAATTTTGTGAATGAGCAAGTTTTAAACGTTCGTTCCATCTTTATCACTTTAATCGAATTGATTGACAACATCAATTTTATATGATTTCAATCTAGGTTTAACTTACATTCATTGTGGATCTTACAACCTAAAAACCGGAAGTGATTACCTTTTTCATTAATTGTTTTCAAATCAAAAGTTAAAGTTTGTTTCTTTTAAACAATTCTCTTAATCCAATTCAATCAAGTTTTCATTTTTCTTAGATTAATTAGTTTGTAGTCAAGATTAGCACTTTCCACTGATTCCCTGTGGAGACGACCTTACTTGCCCTTGCTATAGTCAAAGGTAGCTAAGTTCTTAATTATAAATTGTTTTTGATTGACCTACGACACATCGATCAAAATGGCGCCTTTGCCGGGGAATCAACGCGCAAAGTGCTAGTTTTTAGTTTAGTTTTAGTTTAAGTTTAATTTTAGTTGCATTTGATTTCAAAAACATAAAAAAAAAATACAAAAAGATTTGATTTTTCTTTTATTTTTGTCTTGTTTTGTTTTGTTTATTGTTCGGATTTACGTGTGGGTTTTCTTTGTTTGTGTTGTGCAGGTAATCTTACAATTGCATGCATACCCGTTATTCAAAGAAGACATCACCGTTGATCTTCGATCCTGAAATTGAGAGAACCTCAAGGCATAATCGGGTGTTGCATAGATCCGGTTTGATAGTACCTCCAATTCAACAACAAATTGATCAAGAAGCATCAACCATGAGTCATCACAGTGATCATGGAGCACCACCAAACTACCCAATACCACCACCACCTCATCCTAGACCACCATCTAACTACCAAGAGGATGATGATTTTCAACCTTATCCAGAACCACCTCAACCACCGTCTCAACAACCGCCTCAAGGTCTATATAGAGGGGGGAACTTCCAACCTTTTGGACCTCAACCAAATCCTATCTTTGGGCCACCACCAAATCCACCACCTCCACATAACCCACCAAGAACTCCACAAAGATCTAATCAGGGGTCGTCTGACACACAATCAACTCATTTGAATCGTCATGATACACCTTCTCATCGAGCAAATAGTTTGTATCAAGAGGACAACATAAGAGGACGGGTTGATGATTGGGATGATGGAGTGGTCAATGAAGGAGATCAACGTTATCAAGGAGGTTGGGATAATAACAACCCTGATGCTGGATATGGATATCATGGTCATCAACAATATGATTATCATAATCAAGGATATCAAGGTCGACCCGGAGTCCCTAGAAGGCCTGATGTCAATCAATATCTTGATGGAGGATATGACCATTTTCATGATGGTGTGCCAAGGGCACCTAATCGAGGTATAGTTCAAGGCGTGGAAAGTCATTTTAGACCACACATAGCCGTTAATGCTTCACCTATTGTCCGTCCTGAGGTGAGAGGAAGATCATTTGAAGTAAGGCCACAGTTCTTGAACGTGTTACCCAACTTTTATGGCAAAGCAAGTGAGGAACCGTATCTACATTTATCTGAATTTGAAGCAGTTTGTGGTACAATAGGAGGGCAAGGCTTCACACCTAATCAAGTGAAGTTAGTTTTGTTTCAATTCACTTTGAAAGATGCGGCCAAGTTGTGGTTTCTAGCATTGCCTTCGGCTAGCATTTTCACTTGGGAGGATTTGCAACAACAATTTCTCGATGAGTATTTTACTCCACAAAGAACAAGTGATGCTAGGCATGCTATAAGGACATTTCAGCAACAGTCGGGAGAGTTATTCTATGAAGCCTTCAAAAGATTCAAGCAATTGTTAAGGACTTGTCCACATCACGGGATTTCTAAATGGGAGTTGATCACTGCTTTTCATGATGGTTTGTCCACTGATGACATAAGGGATGTGAATTCCACCACAGGTGGAACATTTTTGTCCAACCCAGTAGATGTGGATTGGGATTATTTGGAGAAGATGGCGGTAAATTCAAAGAGGCAAGCACAATCAAGTAGAAGAAAGAAGTTTGCTACAGTGAAAGCCTCGGGAAGCTCTTATGATAAAATGGAGATATTAGAGAGAGCAAATCAAGCATTGGAGCGAGAGTTGGCAAATTTGAAGATGGGTGGAAGCAAAGGTGCCACAAGGGAGAACCAAGTGTTTCATGTGTGCGATGGATGTGGAGAGTTAGGCCATGTTACTTTGGATTGTCCCGATCAAGGTGGAAGGGAGGAAGAGGTTAACCAAGTCTATGGAGACCGCAAGCCATATGATATGAATTCCAATACATATCATCCAGGTTTAAGGAATCATCCCAATTTTCGTTATGGTAATTCTTCTAACCAATCTAATCCTAATTTTCAGGGATCAAATCAAGGAAGCCAACCATACCAGAATAGGCAGTCTAACTACAACAACCAAGGGTATAATCAAGGTGGAAACAGAGGTTATCAAAGGAACTATCAAGCAAATCAAGATCAAGGAGCCTCATCCGGTAATTCTGACACTTCCAACAAGGAGATTATGGACTTCCTGAAGGAGATGAGAAAGGACAATGAAGTGAGGGACAAAACTGTTGAAGCTTTGACAAAGCAAGTGGGTCAATTGGCTGAGGAGGTAGCAATTTTGAGGAAGGATCCAGGCAAGCTACCAAGTGACACAAAGGTAAATCCACAACATCAGTCAAGCAGTTCTAAGCCTCAGAAATCAGCTCAACTTCATCAGGTAAGTATTCTTAGAAGTGGGAAAGTGTATGACAACAAGGTTGTCCCTCCACCACAATTTGTTGAGGGTGTGGTGGAGGATGTGAATGAGAGTGATGAGAGTGAATGTGAAACTGAAGTTGCACCAAACAAATTAAACAAGAAAGTAACTTTCAAACTGCCACCACAAAATGATTTTCAAAATGAAACCACTAAGGTTATGGAAAAGGAGATGGAGGGTAATACCATTCCTTTTCCAAAAGCCTTAGTAGATCCATCTAAAGTCTCAAATGTGAACAAGAGAGGCCCACAACAAGAGGAAATGTGGGAGGTTTTTAAACAAGTGAAAATTAATCTTCCTCTCATTGATGCAATCAAACAAATCCCATCATATGCTAAGTACTTAAAAGAGATGTGCACTCAGAAAAGAAACCACAAGGTCCCTAAAAAGGTTGATTTGACTGAAAATGTGAGTGCGGTTGTGACGGGTATCCTCCCACCCAAACTTCAAGATCCGGGAACGCCCTTGATGCCAATTCAAGTGGGTGATTTTAAAATACAAAGGGCGTTATTGGATCTTGGAGCAAGTGTAAGTATTCTCCCGGGGAGCTTGTATGATCAATATGACTTTGGACCATTACAACGAGCCGACACCACCGTGGTGTTGGCCGATTTGACCTCCAAGCTTCCTAGGGGAATTGTTTCTGATGTAATTGTGATGGTGGAGGGTTTTTACTACCCGGTTGACTTCTTGGTTTTAGATTATGCTATCACTGACCCGTTAAGGCAACCCATCGTGATTTTGGGTCGTCCATTTTTGGCAACTTCTAATGCTTTGATTAATTGTAGGACGGGAACAGTGGACATGACTTTTGGCAACCGGAAGCTCCAATTGAATGTTTTTTCTAATATTGCTAATTCTCGAGTCAACGATGAATGCTTTATGGCGGACATTGTTGACGGGTGTTTATCCCACGAAAGTGGAGGAAACACCATAGAGATGTGTTTTGCTTGTGACAGGGATGAGTTAAGCATGGTAGAGGACATGGAGGAAGAAGATCGGAAGATGGAAGTGCTAATGGCGAGTGATGGTCGCCCACCATGGACGATTCAAGTGGAGAGTCTTCCGGATAGCATAGACTCCAAACTCAAGCCCTCTTTGGAAGAACCACCAAAATCTGAACTTAAGGAGTTACCTAAACATCTTAAGTACGCTTTCTTGGGTGAAAATAACACTTTACCTGTTATCATTGCAGCAAATTTGGATGAAGCACAAGAGGAAGCTTTGATGGAAGTGTTGGTGACACATAAAGCTGCAATTGGATGGACCATAGCTGATTTGAGGGGAATAAGCCCCTCCATTGTGATGCATAAGATCATTACGGATGAAAAGATCAAGCCCTCACGAGACACTCAACGAAGATTGAACCCGAACATGCGTGAAGTGGTGAAGAAGGAGGTTCTTAAGTGGTTAGATGCTGGAATCATTTACCCAATCTCAGACAGTACATGGGTAAGTCCTACACAAACGGTTCCAAAGAAAGCGGGGATTCAGGTAGTCAAAGATGACAAAGGTGAGGAGATTGCAACCCGGCCGGTAACCGGGTGGCGGATTTGCATTGATTACCGTAAGTTAAATTCAGCCACTTCAAAGGACCATTTTCCTTTGCCTTTCATTGATCAAATTGTGGAAAAGCTCGCAGGTCAGAAGTTTTATTGTTTTCTGGATGGGTATTCGGGGTATAATCAAATTGCTATTCATCCGGACGATCAACAAAAGACTACATTTACATGTCCATATGGCACTTTTGCATTTAGGCGAATGCCATTTGGATTGTGTAATGCCCCAGCCACCTTTCAAAGGTGCATGATGAGTATCTTTTCAGATATGGTTGGAGAGTCTTTGGAGATCTTCATGGATGATTTTTCAATTTTTGGTCCTTCTTTTGAAACATGTCTTGAGCAATTAACAAAAGTTTTACAAAGATGTGTTGAAACCAACTTAGTCTTAAGTTGGGAGAAAAGTCATTTCATGGTTCAAGAAGGAATTGTGTTAGGTCATGTGATTTCAAGTCGTGGGATAGAGGTTGATCATGCTAAAGTTCAAGTCATTTCAACTTTACCTCCTCCTACGAATGTTAAGGGTATTAGGTCGTTTTTGGGACATGCGGGGTTTTATAGAAGATTCATTAAAAATTTCAGTGTTATCACAAAACCCTTGTGTAATTTGCTATTGAAAGATGTTCCATTTGTTTTTGATAATGATTGTGTCATTGCTTTTAATACTCTTAAAGAAAAGTTAGTTGAAGCCCCAATTTTGCAATCACCGGATTGGTCAAAACCTTTTGAAATTATGTGCGATGCGAGTGATTATGCTGTTGGGGCTGTTTTGGGTCAACGGGTGGATAAGAAGCCCGTTGCAATCTACTATGCAAGCAAAACCCTTTCAGATGCTCAGTTGAATTACACCATAACAGAAAAGGAATTGCTTGCAATAGTGTTTGCATTAGATAAGTTTCGGTCATATTTGTGGGGTAGCAAGGTTATTATTTATTCTGATCATACTGCTGTTAGGTACCTCATGGATAAGAAGGATGCGAAACCGAGGTTGATTAGATGGATTCTGTTGCTTCAAGAATTCGATTTGGAGATCCGTGACAAGAAAGGGAGCGAGAACGTGGTGGCAGATCATCTATCACGTGTCATTCATAATGAGAATGAACAGGGAGTTGATATTAAAGAAACATTTCCTGATGAGCAATTGCTACATGTTTCTACTGAACCATGGTACGCTAATTTTGCAAATTATTTGGCTGCAGGTACACTCCCGGATCATTGGACAAAGAGAAGGAAGCAACAATTCTTGGCTCAAGCAAAGCACTACATATGGGATGAGCCGGATTTGTTCAAAGTTGGAGCGGATCAGTTGATTAGAAGATGCATTCCAGATTCAGAGATTCCTTCGGTGTTACAACACTTGCATGCATCTGCATGTGGTGGTCATTTTAGTGGCCAGAAAACGGGACATAAAGTGTTGTCATGTGGGCTTTATTGGCCTACAATTTTTAAGGATGCGTTTGAGTTTGCTAAAAATTGTTTAAACTGTCAAAAGATGGGGAGTATTTCAAAGCGAAATGAGATGCCCATGCATCCCATTCTTGTTGTGGATATTTTCGATGTATGGGGCATCGATTTCATGGGGCCATTCCCTAATTCTTTTGGGAATTTGTACATCTTATTTGCGGTGGATTATGTTTCAAAGTGGGTTGAAGCAATCGCTACTAAGACGAATGATCATACCGTTGTGTGCAAGTTTGTCCAATCTAACATCTTTTCAAGGTTTGGGCTCCCTCGCGTGATTATAAGTGATGGGGGCTCCCATTTCAAAAATTTTCACTTTGGCAAACTTCTCAAACGGTATGGCATAGACCATCGGATTGCCACTCCGTATCATCCTCAAACAAGTGGCCAAGTGGAAGTGTCCAATAGGCAAATTAAAGAAATTTTACAAAAAACCGTGCGAGCCGACCGTAAAGATTGGTCAACTAAGTTGAACGATGCTTTATGGGCATACCGCACGGCATACAAAACTCCTATTGGCACTACACCATATCGGTTGGTTTATGGGAAAGGATGTCATTTACTGGTTGAACTTGCACATTGGGCATTATGGGCAATTAAAAATGTTAACATGGATTATGATAATGCAGGTAAGGAGCGGAAGCTGAATCTGTGTGAGTTGGAGGAATTGAGAGATGAGGCATACGAATGTGCTGCAGCCTACAAAGCCAAAACCAAAGCGGTACATGATGCAAAGATTCGTTTGAGTAAGTTTGAGGTAGGCCAAAAGGTGTGGCTTTACAATTCAAGATTGAAGTTATTTCCGGGGAAACTCAAAAGCAAGTGGATGGGACCGTACTTAATTGTCCGTGTGGGAAACTTTGGTGACATAGAAATCGAAGATTTTGATGATCATTTACGACAAGTTGTGAATGGACATCGGTTGAAGCCTTACATGGAAGCTAGTGATCTTAATGGGGTAAACAAGCAGTTAGAAAGTAGTTGTTGCATCTTTCTGACTAACGTAGCCGAGTAAAAGGGCCAGGTACTGTCGAGCTAACGACATTAAACATAGCGCTCATCGGGAGGCAACCCGGTTTCGTAACATTGTCTTTGTTTTGTTTTTGATTTTGTGTGTTTTGGTTTTAGTTCCTTCATTTTGCGTTTTTGTGTTCTTTTGTTGGTTCTAAAGCCATGGGCAATTTTGAAGCATGAGGACTTTGTGTATGGGATTTGAGCATGCTTGGGTGCGATTGTGGGCAATGCACAAGTGTTGAGGGTGTGGAAGATGGCGAAACGAATAAAACATAAGCTTTGTGTAGTTTTTTTTTTAGGATAAGTAAAATTTTATTTTTGTAGTTATTTAAAATTTTATTTTTATTAATTACTTAATTTTCTTTTCTAAAAGGATGGCACTAGTCACAAGTTGAAAAAAAAAAAAAAAGGTTCCAGCGTAGCCTACGCCCAAAAGTGGCCGTAGGGTACGTTTTTGACCGTTTCTACGCCCAAAACTTGCTGTCTACGCTCGATCCAGACGCCCAGGAGTTCGGCGTAGCCTACGCCCAAACCCGGCGTAGCCTACGCCCACGCAAAGGTCGGCCCGGTTCCACCAAAATTCAATTTTAAACCCGAATTTTTCAATTTTTCACCCGAAACCCGACCCCTTTTACCCCAAATTCGTGATTTTCATTTACTCCTCTCATTTTTCATCCACAAATTCACCTTCTTCTTCATCTCTTCTTCCCAACATTTTCAAGCCCTAGTTTTCAAACTTCCTCATTCTTCCACCAAATCCAACAATCTTAGAGTCTATTTTGCATAATTTTTCGAGGAGATCACAACCCTTGTCTCATATTTTTACAAATCACACCAATTTGTGAGATCCCGTGAGTGGTAGGTACGAAATTTTGGGTATTCATTGAAGGTTTTCAAGGTTCAAGTGAGCTTTTGCTTCTTTCTTTCATTTCCTTTTGCAAAGGTATGTATTTTACTGTATGTTTTCAGCAAATGGAAGGAATGCTTTGATATTTGTTGTTCTTATGCTTTGTTGATGCATTAGGATGATGGGTTAGTGGGTGTTGCACATGAAATACTTGTGAGTGTGTTTGAAATGTAATGTGAACCAATTGTTGAACCCATAGAGCTTCACCAACATTTTCTAAGTTCAACTTTGGTTTACAAATGAAAATGTGAAAAGTTACACAACTATGGAACTTTCAACAGTAAGAATTTTAATTATGTAGCAAATGGGTGGAGTTCACCATGTTGGAAATATTTTGCTAGTGGATGTTGAACTAAGTGTGGGGATGGGAGATATACTGTTAAATTGTTGCTTCTCCTAGCTCACAAATGGTTTTTTGTTGGCAATTTCAGGTACCATGTTTAGCAGGTTTTCAAAAAGCAAGAAAGGGAAGAAAGCACAGGAAGCATCTTCTTCCCGTGCACCATCCCCACCAAAACAAAAGAAAAGAAGGACACTTTTGGTGGATGAATCAGAATCTGAAGATGAACATGCTTCTCAAATGGGAGAAGATGAGATGGAAGCTGAATTTGAGGACATTCCCAAACCCATGTGGAAGCGAGATGAAAAGTTATCAATGCATCATGAGATATGGCAAGCTGATCTGTACAATGAAAAGATGAACACTCTGAAATCGAAAGCTAATGCAATGGTCACTGAACGGGCAGTGGTGATGCATGAGTTTGTAAGTTTGGGGTTGGTACCATACTTTGCTCAACTGGGATGGGAAGCATGTTTGACCTTTCATGACAAGGATGGTGGTGATCGTATCCCTGTCAACGCTATTATTGAGTGGATGTCTACGTTAAAACGGGAATTGGGAAACAATCCACCTCAGACAACCACTCTCACTGGGACTGTTGGAGATGTTCCAGTGGTTATGTCTTTTGCAACCATCCGACAAGTTGCTAACTTTGACTCAAAGCCGGCTCGCCAATATGTATATCCATCTGCCGAGAGTTTATTTGATAACAAAGTAGAGGGACCACAGAAAATTGCCATTCTGCAACTTTTATTTAGAGATGGAGCAGGGGGAGAGATGTATAGGCGTGACTTGAATATTATGGCTAAATTATTGTCAATGATTGCGGGGTACAACATTATTCCTAGAATGGGGGATTTAGTCAAAATCCGTCATTATGAGTTGAAGGTGCTTCATGCATTAGTTTCAGGTCAAGAGATGCTATCGTTTAGGCATCTAGCAATGTTGAATGTTTGGGCAAGCAGAGAAAGCAAAGTGAGATGCATGGTCCCCCACTGTCGGTTGATAACTGCATTGATGAGAAAGCAGGGTGCATTGAACCCGGATACTCGAATTGTGAAGAAGCAACACAAGCCATTCTCAGTTGCAAAGCTTAACAAGGAAGATTGGAGATTTGAGATGTCTACTAGGTACTATGTATTGAAGGATAAGAAAACAGGTCAAATGATTCGAGGCTTGAAGCAAAATGCACCCCCATTGCGAAGGGGTGAGCAAGAGGAACCGTTGGGAGTTTTACAAGGTGCTGTTGAGGGGAATGTAACAGGTGATGTTGAGGAGATGGAAGAAGATGATGGTGAAGAAGAGGATTCTGATCATGAGGGTAGTGGGGACCAAAGGGGACATGTGAGGCAACGAGGGCGCATGGAGGATGATGTCATAGAGGCTATGGTTAGATCAATGAGGCCTCAGGAGTTTGATGGGTGGCCGATGTCTACTCGAATGATGTGGGATAGGAGCTCGAGGGAGAGTGTTCTGGCGAGAGAAGGAAGGGAGAGAGAAGATAGGCAAGCACGTGCATTGGCCTATAATGTGGAAGAGTTGAGAAATGATTGGTTTCGGCAAGAGGAGGCAGTCCGTGCTAGGACTGATTTTATTGCAGGTCATCCCTATCAAGAATGGCCTCAACAGGTGGATTATCGCACTCTACCACCAATGATGCTGGAGGACATGCACCCGCGGTACCCACAACAGTTCATGCCATCAAGGTGGGTGCCTTACCAACAACCACCACCACCAGAACAGGGTTCTAGCACAACCGGAGCTTTTAACATGCGGGACATGAGGGATAGCTTGATGGAGAAGTGGTTCGGACCACCAATGCCTTACCCACCATGAGATGACTATTTTCCAGGCACTCACTGATCGCCTGTGATCAGGTCCATGTGCTCTTTCTATGCTTCTTTAACTGTTTGTTTAAACTATGTTTAACACTTTCTACTTTTGTGTGGTTTGCTAATGTTGTTTGAAGTTAATGTTTGGTTGAAATGGAGTGTAAAGGTAATTGCAGGGGGCATATGGGTAAATCATTACATCATACTCATTTCACACTCGTAATTAGTGGAAAAAAATTACATTGGGGACAATGTAAGGTTTAAGTGTGGGGATGAGGGAAACTTTGACAAATTTGAAAAATTGTTCCAAAAGAGGTCTTTTTGTGCACGAAAAACAAATTTTTTTTTCAAAGAAAATTGTGAATGCGTCTGTAACCGGTGTATATGTGTAACTTTCTAATTATGCCTAGTTCTTTAAGTTGCGGAATAAAGTGTTCTTAGCAAGTTGTAGAAAAATTTGGTAGGTAGGTCTCAATTAATGATACACGGCTAGACAATGGATAAACATGCATGCTTTACATCCGAAACCCGTTACCACCGTTTTTGTGAGAATTTGAGCCTATGTGGAGCAGGAAATAGATGTAGAATTTGATGCTCAATTTCATTTGATGTGTGATGACCTTAATGTTGTTATCATTTCAGAACTTTCATAGTTAATGCATGTTAAAACCATGAGGCAAAGTGTGCACAAACGTGATAGAGGCATTAGGATAAACCCTTGTTTTAGCCTTGTGTTTTTGTTTCGCCAACCCTTGACAAAATCCCCTAGTCGCCATTTTTGAGCCAATTACCCATTCCTTTGTTAAACCAAACCCATTCCATTAGCCAAAATAAGCTTTTATAGCCATTTTAGTTTAAACCCATGTGGTGAATCCAAGTTAAGTAGTGTTTATGTTTTCGTATTAAAAAAAAAATAAAAATAAAAAAAAAAAGAAAAAAAAAATGTTCATAGTGATGTTAGTAGTGTTTACAAATAAAAAGTAATCCAATAAGGGTACAACTTACCCTAGTGATTATGTGTAGTAGTTGTTTGTGTGAACTTAACTTGGATTTTGCATGTTTTAGCCACTTACACTCCTTTTCCATACCTTAGCCTTAGCCAACATTACAACCTTGAAAGACCTCTTGATTTGTGTATACTTTGTGCATAATGGTGGAGATTTGATTACTTTGCAAGCTTATGATAACGATGCATCATTATTGGATTGAGAGTTCAGAAATACTAGTGCATCATTGCTAGTTCCGATACAAAGCCGAGTGGAGTGTTCGTTGTGAGAGGTGTGAATGTGTGCATGTGAACCATTTGAAGCTAAGTGTCCTTGATTAAAGATTTCCTTGTCAAATTTGTAATATTGCTTGTTGGGATGTAAATCTATTGCACGTTGTAAGTCTTGGGAATTAGGTGTGGTTTTGAAGTTTTGCTATTAACCGGTAATGAGATGTTTAAGCAATTGTTTTTGTTGAATCATTTGTTATCGTGTGTAAAGGACTTTGCTTGGGACAAGCAAAACATAAGTGTGGGGATGTGATGTGTGTTTGATTTTCATGCTCTTTAACAGTTTAAAGTTGTGTTTTTATGGGCATTTTATGTGGAATGATGATACTTTGATATACGATTGTGAATTGCAGGTAAAAACACATTAGAGGGATGCCCGGAGGTGTTAACGAGATGAAAAGATGCACAGATGGATCAGAAACTGTCGAGAAAAGCTCAAAACTTCGGAAGCGCATATCTTGAGCTAGAGGAAGAGTTACGGAAGCCATAATATATGAAAACCGAGTTTCTCGACGAGACGAAGTTGTTGGTGAGATCAGACTGGGCGTAGGCTACGCCCAGGTCAGCGTAGGCTACGCCCAAAAATTCAGCGTTGACATAAAAAGTTCACCGTTCCGTGTGGCCCAGCGTAGGCTACGCCCAAATTGGGCGTAGGCTACGCCCAAAACGCGGAAAACGAGTTTTTAACCCTATTTTGCCTATTTTCAAGGGACATTCCATCCAAGTCGAAAGTTAAGGTTTTTGGGGCCAATTGGGGACGATTTTGGGCAGTTTTTGAGTGGATCCAACCCTCCAAATCAAGATTCAATCCAAGAATTCATCAATGGAATCAACAATTGAAGATCAAATCGCGATGAGGCAAGGCTAGTTTCTTCGTAATCGCTTCCGGTTGATTAGGGTTGTAAGTGAAACAATGTTTGAATGTTGAATCTAGGTTTTTGATTGTAAACTTGATACGATTTCTCTTTGGTTGATTTAAACAATAGATTTATGTTTTCGTATTGTTGCGTTACCATCAGTGATTCGGTTTTCTTGCATCGTTTACTCATTGGTAGTCGTGTGATGCGTTGTGTATGTCTATTGGTAATTTTGTGAATGAGCAAGTCTTAAACGTTCGTTCCATCTTTATCACTTTAATCGAATTGATTGACAACATCAATTTTATATGATTTCAATCTAGGTTTAACTTACATTCATTGTGGATCTTACAACCTAAAAACCGGAAGTGATTACCTTTTTCATTAATTGTTTTCAAATCAAAAGTTAAAGTTTGTTTCTTTTAAACAATTCTCTTAATCCAATTCAATCAAGTTTTCATTTTTCTTAGATTAATTAGTTTGTAGTCAAGATTAGCACTTTCCACTGATTCCCTGTGGAGACGACCTTACTTGCCCTTGCTATAGTCAAAGGTAGCTAAGTTCTTAATTATAAATTGTTTTTGATTGACCTACGACACATCGATCACATGTGTCTCTAAAAAAACTTTATTTATTAGAATAATAAAAATAGATATATTGTTTTTCCTCTTATCACAAATGGAGGATTTTATTTTAAAAAATAAATATATAAAAAGGCTTGCAAATGTAAACGGAAATTTAATGAACCACATCATTTAACTCTTTTGTCATGTAAAATCAATTAAAGTTTTAATTTTACGTGTGAAGCGACGGTTTAAGAAATGGAGTTTTTCTTTTAACTTTTTGTCTTAAAAAGAAAGACTAAGGCAAAATATGTCACGTATAAATGGAACTTTTATTTTTTTAAGGCTGAAAGGTAAATTTTGTCGCGTATTATTGAGTATTGACTTATTTTTTACAAGACATGAGATTATATTTTAGAATAACTTATTGATTTATTTGTTTTTTCAAAAAGCCAATAATTCAATAAGTTGTTTGTTAAATCTAAAAGGACATTTTAGAATGACTTTTTGTAAAAAATTAATAAGTTGTTTTTCAAAAGCTAAAAATTCCGACTTGACTTATTGACATAAAATTACAAAGTTGTCCTCATTCTTTATCCTTTACCCAATCTTCCACCCACCACCACCCATCGCCGTTGCCACAACCACCCATCGCCAATGTTGCCACCTATCGCGAATGCGGCCACCGCACCACGAGCGCTGCCACCCGTCGCCACCCACAACTATCACCCATCGCTACCAGCAACTATCACCCATCACTACCCGCAACTATCACACATCACTACCCACCGCCATCGCCGCCACCCACCACCGACCCACCGTACCACCCACTTCCACCGACATCCACCACCGCTACCCATAACCTTAAATGGTTGTAAACATGATAATGTCATTTTTGGTCATTTTGAAAAAAACCTTTTTGAAAAAACTAATATAAACATATTTTTAAAAACTTTATTTCAAAAAGTCATAAGTTAATAAACACTTTTTACAAATAGTCCTTTTGATGTTATATAAGCAATCCCAAACAAGGCCTCACTACTAGACTACTATAAAACACTCATATTTCCCACTAATTTTTCCGACAAGATACCGACAAACAAAAATACCTATAATATAGCGGTGATTTTCCAACAAAAATATGTCACTAAAATTTCCTATATTATTCCGACAAAATAGCTACAAAAGGTAATTTCGTCGTTTATCGGCTGCTAATTTTTGTTTAGTTCCGACAAATTAGCAACAAAATTTAGTATAATGATTAATTAATATAACCTTTTTAAGTTGTCAGAAAAATGGATTTGTTTTCGACAAACTAAAAAAAATTATATTATTTAGCTTTATTAAGTGTTGTTTTTCAAGTTTTGTTGGAAAGTTATTTGAAATTTAATAAGTTTTCCGCCTACGTCCCTATAAGGTAAAAATTTATATTATTTGGCTTCATTAAATTACTTTTAGATAAGATAATAGAGATAGTTTTCAAGTTTTGTCAGAAACTTGTCGGAAATTGGATTAAATTTCCGGCCAATTATCGACAAACAAAAAAAATCATATTATTTAATTTTATTAAATAAATTTTAGAAAAGATAATAGTGATAATTTTCAAGTTTGCTCGTAAACTTGTCGGAAAATGGATTAAATTTCCGACAACTAAAATATTATATTGTTTAATTGTATTTCATTAATTTTGGTAATGATGATAGCGATTATTTTCACGTTTTGTCTGAAACTTGTCGGAAAATGGATTGAATTTCCGACAACTAAAAAATTTATACTTTTTGTTTTTTTTTAAATTAATTTTAGAAAAGATAACAGTGATAGCTTTCAAGTTTTGTCGGAAACTCGTCGGAAAATGGAATTAATTTCTTTTTATGCACGTGTACAAATCTAATTGGTGCAAGTAGTGTGTGTTATTATTTAGCTCTGATTTGAGAACCCAACCATTAAGTTTTATGTCAATTTATGTTTATGATGCAGGTTTGTTTCATTTTAGTGCAGTGAACATAGGTTTTTTATGATTTATGGTGCATATTTGTTTTATTTTAGTTTAGTTAATGAAAGTTTGTCACAAATTTTATCATGAGCTGTATTTATTATGCAAGTTTGATTCAACCATAAGTGCTAAGGTATTCCATTTGTTTTATAAAATGTTTCAAGTGCATTATGTTTATATAATATGGTTCATATATATGAGTGAGCTCCAACATAGAACATTTTATGTTTATTAATATTATTATTGACATGCTCACATTCATAGCACACAAGGTAAATAATCCATAACGACATTAGCTTGTTTGTGTTGCTTGAAGATCAAAAAGTGTGTTAATCTTTAAATATCAATTATGTGCCAAAAATAGATGAACTGTTTTGTATTTTAGCACAATGATATCTTTTGTAAAATGTTATAAGACGTTCTATATCATTAGCTATTTACTTAGCTATAATTGATGACATTTGTAAAAGGTCAACTCTGCATTGCACAACATTTTTCTTGTAGTTGTAACTGATATGTTTGTGGTTGCCTACACGAACTCTTAACTTTAAGCTCCATATCAAAAGGTGATCTTTGTGGTGATCGCACTCGATTTAAATCATCATTTGTAGACCTTGACAAAAGATCATTTACAATTTTAATGTTTAGATAATGGTATCCATTCTTACTACTTTAAGCCACAATTACAAGACTGTCAAAAACTTAGATATCAAGAA
This sequence comes from Mikania micrantha, assembly GCA_009363875.1. NCBI lineage: Eukaryota > Viridiplantae > Streptophyta > Magnoliopsida > Asterales > Asteraceae > Mikania > Mikania micrantha. The sequence goes on along the minus strand of CM018691.1, from coordinate 48,678,076 downwards.
CAACTTACAGATTCATATGAATCTGTGATTAATAGAAATCAAAAACAATACAAAAATCACACAAACCTGAACAATACAACTCGATCTAAGAACAATTGACACAAACCCCAGATATATATCAAAAGAACATGAACTCAACATCTTCATCACCTGATGAAGATGAACAAACAACAATACACTATAAACCAAGATCTAAACGATCATACAAATGATGAATCAAAACTACAAACCACGATAACCCTAAATCCCCAGATACATAGATGGTGAGAGAGATAACAAGAAACTCATTATTCATCATTGTAGAAGTCATATATGATGAGAGTAGCAATCAACTGGTGCAGAATCAACAGGGTTACACCAATGATATTGCCAAAGACAAAGAATAAGCTTTCTAGGGCTTTCAAGGCTATAGAACCAGCAACCAATCTGGCACATCAAAACTTCTGTGTTGTGAAAATGCTTTTTATTTAAAACCCATTGAACTTTGGTGTAAAGGCTTTTGTAGCAGATCCACCGTCATCTTTAAAATCATTATTCAACAAAGTAAAAGTGATCTCTCAAATAGATAGTAGCAAATACACTTCAGCCCCTCAGCCTTCTAAGACTTGTAAACTTCTACCCTGCATAAAAACACTTTTGCAAATAACAAGTTAACATGTTCAACCTAACATACTCAACACTAACTGAATTACAAAGTGAACTTCCAACATATTTTAACAAATATATTAAACAAAACTATCACTATGTCTTGTTTCACTAAAATCATAATTTCATGTCTAATAGGTCTTGAATGTTTATAATTGCAAATTATTCAGCCCGTTCTTTTAGACCATAAGCTAATTAGTGGGAGGAGATCACTATTGGAAATCAACAGGTATATACGGTGAAATAAGAACAACAAATATTATATACATTCACGCATAATATACACATATGTTTGGCTATTTATAGCCCACAAATACGGTTACAATGGCAGTTAAGACTAGTTACACTTTGGTATCAATAACTACCTTTTAACTAACTTTTAACCGACCAAACTTAACTAGACACTTCTAACCTTCTAAACATAATAAAACACTTAAGAACTTGATTGACCCGTTAAGATATTAACATTACTTTCCAACACTCACTACTTTGACCATTCTAGGATAAATGGTTGTGTCAAACTTTTCAGACGAAATACGCATTTAATTTTAAAGTTTTGTTAAAGCTTCACTACATACTCATAATTAGAGGTGACAATTTTTACCCATATCAAAGAAAGTGAGTTGGTTTGGGTAAACAATTGTAGTATAATGTGTTGAAATGAGTAACATCATAATATTGAATGTGTTGAGATGAGTAGCACTTAAACACAAAGCGGGCGAAGATGGGTAACCAAAAAACTATGTAAATCATTCAAATATTTAAAAATGATTAATAACATATTTACTAAAAATTCTCCGAATGGACTATTTGTTTACTTATAACACATCTTAAGTTAAACTAAATTGATGTTTTTTAAGAACAATTCATTTAGACCCGAACTGATTTTGCTTAAAAATCATTTGAACCACATCTATTCTTACCCGAACCAGTTCTGACCCGTTACCCAACCCGACCATTTTGTTAGACGTACTCATAATTGTTTTAGACTATTGACTAAAATGAAAAGTGTGCTTTAATCAACAATAATGAGATATGTGTTTGCAAGTTTATAGTTTTTAATAGAGATATATGTGGACCGGCCATCTGGCATACCATATCACCCCTTTATATCAATGTTATTTTCATGTTTGAACAACGTAACTAGTGGGCATATTAAAGTTATCTACGATCTTAATTCTTAAGTCAGTTCTTTAGTTTTGTTTATCCATGTAATTATCGTTGTTTGTTACTATTGAAGTTTCGCAAAATGCTTATTTGTGCATATTTATTATTAAGTTGGTATGTATACTATGTGTAAAGAACAACTAATATAAATTAGACCTGGTAATCTTGACTCATAGTAAGAAAAATGGGAAGATTTGAGTGAAAATTAATGTATTTTGTGTTGAAATGTGTAAAATTATGACATAGAATATTTGAGATGGTTAACAATTTAACACAATGCGGATCACGATGGGTAACTTAAAAACTATGTGATTACAATAAATTTAAGCAAGGAAGAATAAATAACGATATATTTAATGATAAAATCATTAAAAAATATTCAAATAAACTATTTGTTTCATTACAACTCATTTAACTTGAGCTAAATTAATGTTTTTTATAAGTGACCTGTTTAGATCCAACCAGATTTTTTTTAAAACCCATCTTGACCCGTACCCGTTCTGACTTGTTACCCAATCTAACTCAACCCGTCCATTTTTCCAGGCATAATATAAACTAGGGTTGAGCGTAGTATCACACATTTTCTATCGATTTGATACCGATGGAACTGGGCAATTTCGATATCATCGTCGGGATGGATTGGCTATCTCTTAACCGAGTTGAGTTCATCTGTTCCGAGAAGTTACTACGTATTCCAGTGGAGAACGATCAGATCTTGGAAATTCATGGAGATCAAGCGAAACACAGTGTCAAGATAATATCGTGCATGAGGGCTCGCAAGTATCTCAGAAAACAATGTGTCGCATTTCTAGCTCACGTGGTCGAGAAAGACAAGAAAGAAATCAAAATTCAAGACGTACCAGTTGTGAAAGAGTATGCGGACGTGTTTCCGGATGATTTACCGGGACTGCCACCCGAGAGATCGGTGCAGTTTCGAATCGATTTGATTCCAGAAGCGACTCCTGTAGCTAGGTCTCCTTATAGACTTGCACCATCAGAAATGCAGGAGTTGTCCAATCAATTACAAGAGCTACTCGACAAGGGATTCATCCGACCGTGCTTTTCCCCATGGGTAGCTCCGGTTCTTTTTGTTAAGAAAAAGGATGGATCGTTCAGAATGTGCATTGATTACCGAGAGCTCATCAAACTCACCATTAAGAATCGGTACCCGTTACCGAGGATTGATGATTTTTTGATCAATTACAGAGAGCACGGTACTTTTCAAAGATAGACCTGAGATCAGGTTATCACCAGCTCCGGATTCAAGAGGAAAACATACCAAAGACGGCATTTCGTACCCGATACGGTCACTACGAGTTCATGGTGATGCCATTTGGATTGACGAACGCACCGGCTGTGTTCATGGATTTGATGAATCGGGTGTGCAAACCGTACTTAGATCAGTTCGTTATCGTCTTTATTGATGATATACTGATTTATTCAATGAATGAGAAGGAACACGAACAACACCTCAGAACAATCTTGGAACTTCTGAAAGAAGAGCGGCTCTATGCCAAATTCTCCAAGTGTGAATTTTGGTTAAGAGAAGTTCAGTTCTTGGGTCACGTGATTAACAATAATGTTATTCATGTGGATCCTACCAAGATTGAAGCAATCAAGAACTGGGATGTGCCTACAACACCGAAAGAGGTCAGATCATTCTTAGGATTGGCAAGTTATTACAGGAGATCCATTTCGAATTCTCTAAGATAGCCTTGCCTCTCACCAAACTCACACAGAAGAGTGAACCTTTTGTGTGGACTCAGAAACAAGAGGAGGCCTTTCAGATATTGAAACAAAGATTGTGCAATGCTCCTATCTTAACACTCCCAGAGGGCAATGATGACTTTATAGTATACTGTGATGCTTCCCATCAGGGACTCGGATGTGTTTTAATGCAACGAGACAAAGTCATTTCTCACGCCTCAAGACAGTTAAAGATACACGAGAAGAATTACACAACACATGACCTAGAACTGGGAGTTGTTGTCTTTGCTCTAAAGATTTGGAGACACTACCTGTATGGTACCAAGTGCACTATCTTCAGAGATCACAAGATTTTACAACACATATTTGATCAGAAGGAGCTTAACATGAGACAGAGACGTTGGGTTGAGCTCCTGAACGATTATGATTGTATGATCAAAGACCATCTGGGCAAAGAAAATGTTGTTGCAGATGCTTTGAGTCGGAAGGAAAGAGTCAAACCCTTGCGTGTGCGAGCCATGGGAATGACTGTGCAAACAAGTTTGAGAGAACAAATTATACAAGCACAACAAGAAGCAGTGGCAAGAGACAATTTGAAACGCGAGCTCGATTGTGGAGCCGAGAAACACTTCAAGACAAAACAAGATGGAGTTATCTATTATCTGGATCGTGTTTGGATCCCAGAGGTAGATGAACTTCGAACACTCATACTTGACGAAGTGCACAAGACACGCTATTCTGTTCATCCTGGTGCTGATAAGATGTACCAAGATCTTAGGTCTTTTATTGGTGGCCAGGGATGAAGAAAGATGTTGCCACTTATGTTGGCAAATGCATCACATATGCCAAAGTCAAAGCTGAACACCAGAAACCTTCGGATTTGCTGGAACAAGCAGAGATACTACAACGGAAGTGGGAACAAATAGCTATGGATTTTGTTACCAAGCTACCCCACACTTCCAGCGGACACGATTCGATTTGGGTCATCATTGATAGATTGACCAAGTCCGCACACTTCTTGCCGATCAGAGAAACTTACAAGATGAAAAGCTATCAAGACTCTATGTTGATGAAATAGTAGTTCAGCACACCGTGTCAACTTGATTAACTTCGCGGTTCTGGCAATCATTGCAACAATCCTTAAGGACTAGTGTCAACTTGAGCACTGCTTATCATCCACAGACGGATGGACAAAGAGAGCGAACAATTTAACCCTAGAGGATATGTTGAGGACATGCATCCTAGACTTCCGGGGAAGTTGGGATAAGCACTTACCACTCATCAAGTTCTCCTACAACAACAGCTACCACAACAACATTGAATGTGCTCCGTTTGAAGCACTATATGGTAGAAAATGTCGGTCTCCAATTTGTTGGACCGAAGTGGGAGACAACAGAATCACTGGGCCTGAACTTATTCAGGAAACTACTGATAAGATAGCCCAGATACAACAGAGATTAAAGCAAGACATAGCCGCCAAAAGAGTTACGCAGACAAACGGCGCAAGCCTTTGGAATTCGATGTGGGTGACCGAGTTATGTTGAAAGTGTCCCCATGGAAAGGCGTGGTTCGTTTTGGGGCTAAAGGCAAGTTAGCACCAAGTTATGTCGGACCGTTTGAGATAACTCAACGCATAAGTCCTGTGGCATACAGACTCAAACTCCCTGATGAGCTCAGTGAAGTACACGATGTGTTTCACGTATCAAATCTCAAGAGGTGTCTAGCTGATGAATCATTGATCAATACCATTGGAAGAAATACAAGTTGACGAACAATTGCATTTCATTGAAGAACCTGTAGAGATTATGGAACGTGAAGTCAAGAGACTGAAACGAAGCCGTATCCCTATTGTAAAGGTTCGATGGAACTCCAAGCGTGGACCAGAATTTACCTGGGAGCGCGAGGACAACATGAAGACAAAGTATCCCCGTCTGTTCGAGAATTAGAGCTCGAATTTGATGCTTAAATTTCGGGACAAAATTTCTTTAACAAGGGGAGACTGTGACATCCAGTACCAGAAAGTCCGGCAAGTCCGTACGGTATGTGTACTTTCACATATTTACTGTGTGTGAATACATGTATATGAACCGTGTTTGTATTAACAGAATTCAAAATACAAGAAACAATTGTACGTATTTATGTGAAAACTTAAATACCGTAAGTACAACAAAGCATGATAAACAATAGTTGTCGGTATTTAGGTGAAAATCCTAAGTGCAGTTAAGATACGAATCAATAATGACAATGATGTTCAAGTAAATAACAAGAACTAGTCGGTTGCGATCTGATATCCATAGATGACAGGAATCAGATGGCCGACAAATTAGTATGAAAACAATGTGAATACAGGCAGTTTAGTTGAGTCCGTCAGTGAGGAAACACAATTCAAACACAAGTACAGTGTTATTTCATAATAACGAACTGACAGTGTGTTTGCGTGGGTGACGATTCACACAAACATACCTGTGAGTTTAACGTTCTGAAATAATGACTGAAAAGTAGAAAACAAAAGTCGGAAAGCAAAAACATCGTCGTATCCGTTCGGGTGACGATTCGAACGAATACGCGCATAGGCGACGCGATCTGACGAAACGAAAACGATAAATGATACGAACGAAAATAAATTAAGAAATTTAATATTTAGTGTTTTATAATTTTGAAACTTATCAAAATAATAAAAATAAATCCTTTTATTTAAAACGCGTAAAATTATTAACCGAATTTAACCGAAACTGAAGCGTAAACGGTGGTTAACCGATTAATTGGTTATGGTTATGGTTATGGTTATGGTTAAGGATTTAGAATTAACCTAATTATCGGTTTTGGTTATGGAAATGGTCAAACCGCACCGAACCGAACTGTGCACACCCCTAATATAAACTATTCGTTTTTTATTCCAATTACATAGGCTTCTATAATGTCTTCCATGATGTTGTAAATGGATTTAATGATGATAGTGTTGGAAGCATAATTGTCAACCTAAGTTAGATGAATTAAAGGGTCAAATTTGTATATTGTTTAAGGTATGTTTTATGTCAATTATGTATGTGTAATTATTTTAGGAATGTAATATGTCAAGTGAGAAACTTGTTAACTGTGGTTAGGTTTATATATATTTATCCATGGTTGTGAGAAAAGAGGTCGATCATATCTATTAAGAAAGCATACATATTTTCTTGTTCTCCTTATTCTTGATTCCTGTTTCTTTGATTACGGATTGCAAAGACGTATCTTGTGATTTCATCATTTAGTATCAGAGCCGAAGGCTCGAATCGATCCGGGAAGAACATTTATACATCCATAAATCAAGAAATCAACATTTTTTTTATCCAAACCAGGCGCCGGTTTTCTTTTTCTCCGTTCTTTTGATTAACAACATCACAAATCGACTACATTGAGATTAACGATCGTATATCATCACCGTGGGTGATTAAGAAACGGTTTTGAGAATCATATCAAGGTAAATGGTGTATTTTTTTTTTATAATTTGACGTTCAAGAGACCAAACCACTGTGGGTTCGAGTTTGTTTCTTCCTGATCAAAATCAAAAACTGATTAACGGTATTATAGATCCATATGTGACACGAAACATCACTGAAGGTGTTTGTCTTGCAAAATTTTTGGATTCTTTTTTTGATTTCAAAAAAAGGGGCCGAAACATATGGTTTCCATTTTGACTAATTTGGTCAAAATCACCGTTGTAACTTGTCGTCTCCGTCTTAGGCTAAGAAGCAAGGTGTTTTGTTTTCATTGTAACTTGTTTCAACATAAATTGAGATTTTTTTTTTTTGGGTTAATCTGTTGTTGAAAAACAAAGCAAATGAGGCTTTGTTTCCTCGTTTTGTTTGAATTTCGAGCAAGTAGGCAAAATATGAAACAATGAATTTTATTGGGTCCAAAGAAGTGTGTTTTGTGACTTTTGATTAAAAGATCAGACCATTTTGTCATTGCTCCAAATTCGATTAAGACTCTATCTGTGAAGGTTTTTGCTTTATCAAATAACAGATTCAAGAACACCACGATGGTGTTCACGTTTCAAGAACATGCGCAAATCATGAGGATTTGGGGGCTGTTTGCTGATCGAAATTTTGTTTTTGTTGTTTGAATTATTTGAGAATCGAACACCAAACAAAGATCATTGCTTATGAGTGTTTTCATAACTTTGAGTCCACCAATTAAATTTCTCAACAATATTCCATGACAAGTTGCATTATAATAACATATTATGCTATCATGGTAGAAGTTGTCTTCAACATCATAATAGACTTGATTTCAACATCATAGTAGACGTGATTTCAATCGTTGCTTTGAATTTTACGTTTGGAGACACACTTTCGAGCATGTTAGGAGTAAACCACAAATGGGCATAAGTACTCTTATTGTCTTATTCTTTTATTTAAATTTTGCAATTCTAATGTATAAGAATGCTAATTTGTAATTGCGACACCTGGCAATTTCAGGTATATTTTAACCTTTACAACTGTGTATTTCACATTCATACTTATTGCATTTCATTTAATTAGGTTTAATTAAATGACTTAAACACAAACAACTGCGAAACGATAGTTCGAGGAACTGTCGAATCATACATTGCACATTGGTTTTGGAAACCAAGTGTGGCAAACACAAACGCAAAACAATAGTTCGAGGAATTATTGAATTGTGCATTATACGTTGATTATGACTAATCAAACGTGCAAGCATTTTGTGAAAGACAAACGCGAACTGTCACACCCTGAGCTGGCGGGCCGGATCGTGTGTCCCGTCAGGCAGAAGGTTCCCGGGGCGCGATATCGGCAATGATAATCATGATGATCAGATTGTTTACATAGCATCAACATTGAGAATAACTAAAGCACAATGATATTAAACTAGGATTACAAAGTTAAATTACAATTGTCAACGTTTGATAATTTAACTAAGTAAACCTATCAAAAGAATCGAATGTTTAGTATCTTGTAACTGTACAAGATATCAAAAGTGATTCACAATAATCAACAAAATATGTGCTTTCCCAAATTCTACTAGGTCCTCTAACTGGGCCCCCTAGTATGCAATCTTGAGCCTTAGCTTACTCCTGTACATCACCTGAGAAAGCATGTAAGAAAACAAAGTCAACACAATGGTTGGTGAGTTTGCAAACCTTTTCGGTAACAACCTTAACCTCATTAACATCACCTGTAATATCCAGCTCGGTATGCTTATATATAGGGCATACGAAAGAGTCGAGCCTACAACCCGCCGAGACGCCATCCCACCACATACTAAACCACATATGACATCATTGTTAATGATAATTAAGCGTCTTACCTACCATCTAATTTCATTTCCATCATAGCTTCAAGCATTCTGTTTAAGAGTTTCAAACACGCACATAATATCATTTTGAAAATATAGCTTTGAGAGTTACCTTTATGGACAACTGAACACCCTAAGGAATCCAGTATCAGTCCATATCAGAGTTAGATGTGAGCCGCAACATCGGTATTTTGATAAAGGAATTACCCGGATGACGCGAAGTCACCTAAAGAAAACATGAATCATCCTAGTTGCTCATCAAGAAACATGGGTGGACAATGAGGAAACACCGTATGGTAAGCACTGAGAGGCCAACAGGTTGCTCCTCAAGGTCCTGACTATGAAGAACACCCTATGTGTGACATCCAGTACCAGATCGTCCGGCAAGTCCGTACGGTATGTGTACTTTCACATATTTACTGTGTGTGAACACATGTATATGAACATTTTTTGTATTAACAGAATTCAAAATACAAGAAACAGTTGCACGTATTTAAGTGAAAACTTCAATACCGTAAGTACAACAAAGCACGATAAACAATAGTTGTCGGTATTTAGGTGAAAATCCTAAGTGCAGTTAAGACAACGAATCAATAATGACAACGATGTTCAAGTAAATAACAAGAACTAGTCGGTTGCGATCTGATATCCATAGATGACAGGAATCAGATTGCCGACAAATCAGTATAAAAACAATGTGAAAACAGGCGGTTTAGTTGAGTCTGTCAGTGAGGAATTACAATTCAAACACAAGTACAGTGTTATTTCAGAATAACGAACTGACAGTGTGTTTGCGTGGGTGACGATTCACACAAAATATCTGTGAGTTTAGCGTTCTGAAATAATGATTGAAATAATGGAGCCTCGGCTAGATGCTCGATTGAAATCACCTCGGGCGACCACGAACCACAGGCCACCGAATGGCTGGTTCGGCCGAAAGGGAGAGGATGGGCCGAAGGGTTGTTTCGCCCTTGCTTCGCCCGAATGATGCTTCATTCGTGAACCACTGGTTAGGTCGGGATCCATTCGCTCGGCACACCCATTCAGTCGGCCAACTAAGCTTCATTCGGCCATCTAGTCGGCTGGGACACATCATTCGACCTGAGCAGTAGCCATTCGGCCATACACATCACACCCTCATTCGGCTACTCAACCATGATCATTCGACCTGGACTAGACATTCGGCCCAGAGGACTATTCGACCCAATATTCATTAGTTGGCCCACAACACTTCATTCGGCCCAAGGCCATTGATTCGACCCACACAACAGTTTGGCCCACATGGCTCTATCGGCCCAAGGACTTATTGGTTTGGCCCATTGCCATGTGAATAGGCCCAATACCACTGGATCGGCCCAACAACACCCCATTTGGCCTAGCCTAACAGTTTGGCCCACTTGACACACCCCCTCGGCCCATGTGGTGGAATTTGATCCACTTAAAATCGAGAGTGTAAACAAACAATTAAAAGAAACATTATGGATAACATGTATGGGTTTATGAACAATTTATTACTACAAAGCTGGTGGGGAACAACATGATTTAACAATTAGTGATAACCTAGGAATCTATTATTTCAAATGTAAATGACATCAAGAGGATGGGTTCTTGTCAAGCTAAACACAAAAACTTTAACAACATGACAAATTCAGTTAACAAATGGATAGGGTGCTAGCATAATTAATAATAATTAAAACGAGGCCGAATGATGACCGAGACTCACGCGTGTTAGCCAACTCTAGGGCTAACACCTCCACGCACTCACGTACATACACCTCATACTTACAACTTACAAACAACGTGAAATCAATACAGGATCGTGAATACAACAACAAATAAAATAAAGAGCGCGTGCATTCTTGTTTAAGCTAAGTCATCCCCAACAGTTACAAGGTGAGTTCATACGCCCCTTTTCTAATCTTAACTGATTTTAAACTCTCGGGGCTAAGAAACATGCTTAACTTTTATTTACTTAAAATTTTTATGTTTAACATATTTCTTATACTTTGAGTTTCCTCTGACTACAAGGTAATTAATTTCTCAGCTGGAGCAGAAGTGGACGAACAACACCTCCTTTCCTTGCATTAGCGCCCGCTTTTCCACATCCACTTCAGGGAGAGAGCAAGTATAAATCATAGCTTTAGGCTTTCGAGCCTTTCTTCCTAGGACAGAAGCCTTTACTTGAACTTGAGCAGTTGTCTGGAACTGATGCTACACCTTGGGGCTGCAGTCCCTTCTTCTTAGCACGGATGTCCCTCTTCAATCCCCTGCTCCTACCATTGAAACAACTAGGGGCTAGTAAGTCCTGCCAATATCGGGGAAAGAATAGCTCCCGAAGGGCTTCCTTCTTTATCTAAGAGACTAATAGGCTTGGGTGGCTAGGGCACATGCTATCGAGGTTACACGCCTCGTCCTTTCGTGTGACACCTCGGAATTTCCAGGTCAGCACTTCTTTAATTTAAATAATAATGCGTATTACTATTTCATACGTGGCACTAGAATAATTGTATTTGGTGTGACACGTGGCACAACAGTTTGAACACACCGATAATTCGAGGAATTATTTCACAACATTCGCACGTGTCTTGAATAACAAACGTTGGTGAACGGATCAAACCACAGTACACTTTCACTGCACTTAGGTTCTAGGGAACCTAAGTATATTTGGAACAATGACTAAATGTCGAGAAACGATGATTGTAATCAGAAATTACGCGAAAATCGGTTCGAAACAACAAAACTAGACTTATTGGGCTTCTCTGGAACCCATCGCGGTACGCGATGGTCCAACAGGAGGAATTATAGCGGTACGCGACAGGCATCGCGGGGGTTTGACTCCCGAAATCCGTCGCGGTACGCGAAGATTCTTTTAAACATCCATCGCGGTACGCGACAGGTGCCAGTCGACAAATCTTTATAAAATCAAGACCACCATGCCTATTAACTCCACTCTTCATCATTTCTCCGATTGTACACGCCATATCTCGACCAAACTCGTCTGCAAACAGCTGATTTGACACTTGGGAAGCCATGGGAGACCTCCATTGAAGCTCCAAAGCTTGAAGGTTTGAAGGTTGATGGCTTGAAGACCCATTGGAACTCAAAACCACCATCACAACCATCTCATTTCTGCAAGAACCTACTGTCCAGGGAGCTTAGGGGCGGTTCTTGTCGTCATCTTGGCATTCTTGAAGTATTAGAAGGTAGTTCTATACCCAAAACACACTTCCTTCAACTTTACACTCACATGCATGACTTTAAACACACATGCAAGCACCCTTGATGCACATGCACGAATTTTAGTTCTGGGTTTGATGATGTTTACATGATATTTGATGATCTATGATGATTAGATGGTGTATTTTTACGTTCCATGATGATGTTGATATGATAGGATGGTCATAGTAGCTAAAATAATGGTGTTAGCAACATGAATGTATGATTTAGGTGGTTTTACATGATTGTGGATATTGAAATGATGTTATGAGTGTTATTGATGATGATTTGCAAGATTAGAAATGGTTGATTTGTCAATGTTTGGTCATATGGTGAATATTGTTAATTTTAGTAACTTTAATGTTACTAGTTAGGTATTGTGATGAAATAACCGCATTGGTATGTTTAGATTCATAAGTTATGTTTAAAAAGGATATTTAGAAGTTATATGTTGATTATTTGGTACATAGAAATGTTAGACTTGTCAAAAGGATGATTATAGTCATTTTAGCATAATTGCTATTTTAATAACTTTGTTGATGAAGTAATGTTAAATTATGATTTGGGTTATGATGATATGTTTAGATGATGCTAAAAGGTTTATTTTGGTGATTGGTGACATAAAATGGATTACAAATGTTTAGATAGTCATCTTTATGCAAAAACTACTAAGTTACTATTTATAGTAACTTTATTTTTAGAAAAACCAAAGTATAAACAAGTTATATGATTTATGCATGATAAGTGAATTAAGAGGCTTTAACATGATGATGTACTATGTGTTAACATGCTGACTTAGGATAAATATGCATATTAGAGTAATCGGTCTTGAATTGTTGCTTGAATTGCCTAAACTGGAAACTTTCCTGAAATAGAAACTTACTATAACTAGTAAGTTTCCTCACAAAAGTGACTTTGGTATCCGTACACATCACACGACACTAAACTGCACGTTACACGAGCACTTGATCCAAAAAACCGTCACCAACGGGTCGTTAGGTCAAACACGGTCAAACATGGTCAAACACGGTCAACCCGACCCACATAACAACTTGGAAGTTGTTAGACACGAACACGGTCCTGTGAGACCCACATATATGCAAACACAAACTTACAACACCTATGTGATATAGGTACCTACTAGCCGGCGAGCTACACCGTTCTTGTAAGAACACGCACTTCTCAAACTCAGGTGAGTTTACGGCCCCACTTTTACTCTTTAAACTGTTTTACTGAACTTTGGGGTGAGAATACAATGCAACTGTTTTAGATATATGACTGGTATGTTGTGAAAACCATTTTCGAGTGTAACTATTATCGCATAAAGCCCTCACTTATCCTTACCGTTAATTGTATCACAAACGAGTCGTAATTACGTAGTACTACTGGGTTTGACTAACCCCACTCGGCACCAATGTTGACTGGAGGTCATAACGAGTGTAATTTCGATGGGAATGCGGGTTCAGCGATGACCTGCGGAGGCAAACGGGAACAGTCTAGTTTCGGTAAGATGAACTGACACACTCCACGGATCGTAGTATCCAACAACGAAACTTAACATACCCAGTATATGTCTGTTTACTATTTCTGTCTGTCTAAACCTGTGAACTCACCAACTTTTTAGTTGACACTTTTCGCATGTATTCTCAGGTAATTAATGGAGCACACGCTAGGACGCACTCAAGGAAGCATTAAGGAGTCTGAATGGCATATAGACTCATGTCCTAGGCTTGTGTGTGCATTTGTTGGTGTTAAACCAATTTGAACAATGTAGTGTCTGTTAAACAATTTACTTTCCGCTGCAAACTTATTTACTTATGATGTTGAACATTTTCCGCTGCTTATTGAATGAAACTATGTTATTTTACAAATCTGTGTGACTGTGTAACTCATATAGAGTCGTTCTATATGACCATGAGCTGTGATCCTGGCCACGTCACACCCACGTGGACTGACACCAAGAGTGGGAATTTGGGGGTGTGACAGACTGGTATCAGAGCCTTGGTTATAGGGAACTAGGTTTGCATCTAGTAAACTTAGACTATAGCCACTGCTCTACAGTAGACACTACCCTTAGAAATTTCACACTTATATTATTATTACCATTGTGAACTATTACTGACTGATTTGGGCCTTCCAGGATGTCTGATGACAATGAGGACCCGGGGCGTAATCCGGGGAAGCGACCTGCTGAGTATGAGCTGACGGAGGAGAGTCGTAAGCGAGTTAGAGACATCATGTACCCAGATGATTTTGAGGAGGCAGAAAGGGCACGCATTGCCAAGCGCGCCAGGTCGTGGACTTGGTACCCACGCACTGTGTGGGACTGGATCATCGACGAGAGAGTACCCCTCCTGCGAGAACGGACAGATGATAACCGAGCTCACCGACTACCATCACTCGAAATGTCACTCGAGCGGGCTTTCGCAGCTCATGTTGCTCGAACTACTCGTGAGGCCAGCAGGGCGCGTGAGCGTGATGAGGAGATCAGGGCTCTTCGAAAGGAGAACCAACATCTCCGAGAGCAGTTAGATCACCTACGGGAGCAGGTAGTGGAAGAAATAGCGGCACTTCGGAATCGGACAACACAATTAGAGGAACGGCAGGAAGAGGTAGTCGCCGTGGTTCAGGGACATGGGGAGAGACTGGTTGCAGTAGAGGGCGTTGTGGGGGAGAACCAGGCAGTGCTTCAAAACGCCTGGGCTGATCAACTACTCATGGAACCAGAAGAGGAACCGGATCAAGGACCTCAATTCGAGGCTGTAAACCTCGAAGAAGAGGACTTTGATGAAGATCCAGACGAGGATCCTGATGAGGAGGACGACGATGGTCCTGCTGAAGGTGGAGATTCACACTCCACGATTGTCTAGTTAGGATTTTTATTTTAGTATTCTACTTTTGTATCACTTAGCCGAGCGGGATGTGCTCGTGCAAATTTTGTAGCATCTCTTTTGGAAAAATATTGTACACAAACTTACTATCATTAATGGAAAGATGCTTTACTTTTGTTGCTTATATATATCATTACTATGACTACTGTTAACATGCCATCTGACTTAACAATTGAATAACACTCTAACTCATGCTAACTAACATTCTAACCTTTCCATATAGAAACATGTCCGGAAGAGGAAACCATGCCCTTCGACTCAAACGTAAGGCAGAAAAGGCACGAATCGACATGATGGTCGAACGCAAATTCAACAAGGTACTCGCGGAGTACGAGGCCAACCGTCACGCCAGCAAGACGAGTGGTACTAACAACGGTATTAACTCTTGCCTAACATGAGTAACATAGTATAGACAGTCTAGACACTAACACGTTGCATTGAACCCCGACGCACAGGATCCCACGGGGGAGCGACGAAGGGATGCTCGTTTAAGGCGTTCCTGAGCTGCCACCCTCACAAGTTTCAAGGTACTGAAGGAGCCGTGGGACTGCTTCGTTGGATAGAGAAGCTGGAGTCAGTTTTCTCTATAGCTGAATGCTCGGATGAGAACCGGGTAAAATACGCCACGGGAACACTGGAGGGACCGGCCCTCACCTGGTGGAACACTCATGTCCAAACCCTTGGACTGGACACCGCAAACTCAATTCCGTGGGACAACTTCACCAGGATGCTCCATGAAGAATACTGTCCTCGGGATGAAATTAGGAAACTGGAGGAAGAGTTCTGGGTGCACAAGATGGTAGGATCAGAGATCGAGAAGTACTGTACTCGGTTTCATGAACTGTGCAAGCTGTGCCCGGCGATGGTGACGCCGGAGTACAAGAAGATTGAGCAATTTATCAGTGGATTTCCGGAACAAATCCAGAGCACGGTCACTGCTTCCGACCACTCTACTATCCAACCACTGATACGCTTGGCACACAAGCTGACCGATCAGGCGGTAGCCCAAGGGAAACTGCCTAAAAGAGGTGAACACCTGAAGCCTCAAGAGCCCAAGTGAAAGTGGGAACCCAGCAATAACCGTACTTTCTCACCTCAGCAACCGACCCAACATCGCCCAGCACCTGCCAAAGTTTTCACTGCCACACAGCCAAACACTCAGAACAAAGGAGGATACCAGGGCAACAGCCCAAAATGTAACAACTGTAACTTCCATCACTTTGGCCCATGCAAGAGAGTCAAATGCACCAACTGTGGGAGAAACGGGCACATGGCCAAAGAATGCCGATCAAACCCCAACCCCAACCTCAACAAGGATAACACATTAAAGGGGTGCTTCACTTGCGGAAAGCCGGGCCACATGCGCCGAGATTGTCCGCAGAACAAGAATGCAGGTGGCAACCCGGCTAGGGGTCGGGCATTCGTGATCGGATCCGGTGAAGCTAAAGATGATCCGAACGTCGTTACCGGTACGTTTCTTTTAAATAATGTCTATGCTAGCATATTATTTGATACCGGTGCCGATAGGAGTTTTATCTCTAGCGACTTTAGCAAATTACTTAATATGACACCAACACCACTAGACTATAAGTACACCGTAGAGTTAGCGGACGGCAAGCTGATCGAGACACAATATATCATCAAGGGATGTGTTCTAACACTAGCGGACCATCAACTAGTGATTGACCTGATGCCGGTAACTCTCGGGAGCTTCGACGTGGTGATTGGAATGGATTGGCTATCTGCAAACCACGCTGAGATCGTGTGCAACGAGAAGATTGTGCGAATTGCGTTGCCAAGTGGAGAGCAGATCTCAATCCAGGGAGAACGGCGCGGGATACCGTTAAACATCATGTCCTGTATGAAGGCAAGCAAATATCTGAAGAAGGGATACACGGCTATCCTAGCCCTTATCACCGAACAACCAAAGAAGGAACGGAAGATTGAGGACATCGCTGTTGTTCGCGATTATCCGGAAGTCTTTCCTAACGATCTACCGGGACTACCACCAGCACGACAAGTGGAGTTCCAGATAGATTTAACCCCCGGAGCAGCACCAATAGCCAAGACACCGTATCGATTGGCTCCTACTGAGATGCAAGAACTATCTAACCAACTGCAAGAGTTGTTAGATAAAGGATTTATCCGACCGAGCTTCTCACCTTAGGGAGCACCGGTCTTGTTCGTTAAAAAGAAAGACGGTTCATTCCGTATGTGTATAGACTACCGAGAACTGAACAAAGTAACGATCAAGAATCGATACCCCCTACCACGAATAGACGACCTGTTCGATCAACTACAAGGGTCAAGCTTCTATTCGAAGATCGATCTGAGATCGGGTTACCATCAACTCAGAATACAGGAGGACAACATACCAAAGACAGCCTTCAGGACACGGTACGGACATTACGAGTTTCTAGTCATGCCTTTTGGATTGACTAACGCACCGGCAGTATTCATGGATCTCATGAATCGAGTGTGTAAACCGTATCTCGATAAGTTCGTAATCGTATTTATTGATGACATCTTGATCTACTCTAAGACTTAGGAAGAACATGCCGATCACTTGAGACGTGTCTTAGAACTGCTGAAGAAGGAACAACTATACGCGAAGTTCTCCAAGTGTGATTTCTGGATTCGCGAAGTTCAGTTCCTTGGACACGTAGTAAACGAGAAAGGGATACACGTAGACCCAGCCAAAATCGAGGCAATCAAGAATTGGGCAGCGCCTAAGACTCCAACAGAGGTACGACAGTTCTTGGGATTGGCCGGGTACTACAGGCGGTTTATCGAGGGATTTTCGAAGATTGCGCAATCATTAACTTCCCTTACGCATAAAGACAAGAAGTTTGAATGGGGAGAAAAACAAGAAGCTGCTTTTGACTTGTTGAAGCAGAAGTTGTGCAGTGCACCAATTCTTTCACTACCAGATGGGTGCGAAGACTTTGTAGTCTACTGCGACGCCTCGTAGCAAGGACTCGGTTGTGTACTGATGCAACGCGAGAAGGTCATAGCTTATGCGTCACGACAATTGAAAGTGCACGAGAAAAATTACACGACCCATGATCTGGAGTTAGGAGCCGGAGTATTTGCATTGAAGATCTGGAGACACTATCTGTACGACACCAAGTGCACTATATTCACGGATCATAAGAGCCTGCAGCACATTTTCGACCAAAAGGAGCTAAACATGAGACAACGCAGATGGGTCGAATTGATAGGTGATTATGACTGAGCAATCAAATATCATCCCGGTAAAGCCAATGTAGTAGCCGACGCACTAAGCCGAAAGGAAACAACCAAACGCGTACGTGCACTACAACTTACCATCCACTCCGAACTACCAAATCAAATTCGGATCGCACAACAAGAAGCGTTGAAAACCGAAAACCTCACTCTCGAAGCCATGAGAGGGATGGACAAACAGATGAAACAGAAGGATGACGGAGCTTACTACCTAATGGATCGAATTTGGATTCCACGCTACGGGGATTTGAGAGAAGTAGTGATGGATGAAGCTCACAAGAGTCGATACTCAGTACATCCAGGTTCTGACAAGATGTACCACGATCTAAAGGAAACTTATTGGTGGCCTAACATGAAGTCAGAAATCGCAACGTATGTGAGTAAGTGTCTGACTTGCTCAAAGGTCAAGGTAGAATACCAGAAGCCTTCGGGATTACTCCAACAGCCAGAAATCCCAGTATGGAAATGGGAACAGATTTCCATGGATTTCATCACGAAGCTACCAAAGACCACAAGTGGTTGCGATACCATCTGGGTTATCGTAGACCGACTTACGAAATCGGCACACTTCCTGCCGATCAAAGAAACTGATAAATTGGAAAAGTTGACCCGAATCTACTTGAAGGAAATCGTATCCAGACACGGAGTCCCGATCTCCATAATATCAGACCGAGACAGCCGTTTCACGGCTCACTTTTGGAAGTCCTTACACAAGGCACTTGGGACGAGATTGGATATGAGCACTGCTTATCATCCACAGACGGATGGTCAGAGTGAACGAACCATCCAAACCCTAGAAGACATGCTTCGGGCCTGTGTGATTGACTTCGGTAATAGCTGGGAGACTCACCTACCTTTGGTGGAGTTCTCTTACAATAACAGTTATCACACCAGCATCGGAGCTGCACCTTTTGAGGCACTTTATGGACGTAAATGCAGATCACCACTTTGTTGGGTAGAAGTTGGTGAAAGCCAACTGACCGGACCTGAGCTCGTGCACGAAACAACTGAAAAGATCGTGCAGATACGTAACCGAATGGCAGCAGCTCGGGATCGACATAAAAGCTATGCCGATAAAAGGCGCAAGCCTTTGGAATTCCAAGTGGGAGACCGAGTACTTCTTAAAGTCTCGCCTTGGAAGGGAGTGATCCGATTCGGGAAGCGGGGAAAGTTAAACCCTCGTTATATCGGACCATTCGAGATCACTAAAAGGATAGGCCCCGTGGCCTATGAGCTACAACTACCACAGGAACTGAGTAGTGTACACAATGTATTCCACTTTTCAAACCTCAAGAAGTGTCTATCAGACGAAACGCTCGCAATTCCTTTGGAGGAAATTCAGATTGACGAACAACTAAACTTTGTCGAGGAACCGGTGGAAATTATGGACCGGGAAACCAAGAAGCTCAAACTCAGTAAGATACCAATTGTGAAGGTGCGATGGAATTCGCGACGTGGACCGGAATACACTTGGGAACGAGAGGACCAGATGAAACATAAATACCCTCACTTATTCTCCGACCAAACTAACACGAGCAACACGAACTGAATTTCGGGACGAAATTCCTATTAACTAGGGGATGATGTGACACCTCGGAATTTCCAGGTCATCACTTCTTTAATTTAAATAATAATGCGTATTACTCTTTCATATGTGGCACTAGAATAATTGTATTTGGTGTGACACGTGGCACAACAGTTTGAACACACCGATAATTCGAGGAATTATTTCTCAACATTCGCACGTGTCTTGAATAACAAACGTTGGTGAACGGATCAAACCACAGTACACTTTCACTGCACTTAGGTTCTAGGGAACCTAAGTATATTTGGAACAATGACTAAATGTCGAGAAACGATGATTGTAATCAGAAATTACGTGAAAATCGGTTCGAAACAACAAAACTAGACTTATTGGGCTTCTCTGGAACCCATCGCGGTACGCGATGGTCCAACAGGAGGAATTATAGCGGTACACGACAGGCATCGCGGGGGTTTGACTCCCGAAATCCGTCGCGGTACGCGAAGATTCTTTTAAACATCCATCGCGGTACGCGACAGGTTCCAGTCGACAAATCTTTATAAAATCAAGACCACCATGCCTATTAACTCCACTCTTCATCATTTCTCCGATTGTACACGCCATATCTCGACCAAACTCGTCTGCAAACAGCTGATTTGACACTTGGGAAGCCATGGGAGACCTCCATTGAAGCTCCAAAGCTTGAAGGTTTGAAGGTTGATGGCTTGAAGACCCATTGGAACTCAAAACCACCATCACAACCATCTCATTTCTGCAAGAACCTACTGTCCAGGGAGCTTAGGGGCGGTTCTTGTCGTCATCTTGGCATTCTTGAAGTATTAGAAGGTAGTTCTATACCCAAAACACACTTCCTTCAACTTTACACTCACATGCATGACTTTAAACACACATGCAAGCACCCTTGATGCACATGCACGAATTTTAGTTCTGGGTTTGATGATCTATGATGATTAGATAGTGTATTTTTACGTTCCATGATGATGTTGATATGATAGGATGGTCATAGTAGCTAAAATAATGGTGTTAGCAACATGAATGTATGATTTAGGTGGTTTTACATGATTGTGGATATTGAAATGATGTTATGAGTGTTATTGATGATGATTTGCAAGATTAGAAATGGTTGATTTGTCAATGTTTGGTCATATGGTGAATATTGTTAATTTTAGTAACTTTAATGTTACTAGTTAGGTATTGTGATGAAATAACCGCATTGGTATGTTTAGATTCATAAGTTATGTTTAAAAAGGATATTTAGAAGTTATATGTTGATTATTTGGTACATAGAAATGTTAGACTTGTCAAAAGGATGATTATAGTCATTTTAGCATAATTGCTATTTTAATAACTTTGTTGATGAAGTAATGTTAAATTATGCTTTGGGTTATGATGATATGTTTAGATGATGCTAAAAGGTTTATTTTGGTGATTGGTGACATAAAATGGATTACAAATGTTTAGATAGTCATCTTTATGCAAAAAACTACTAAGTTACTATTTATAGTAACTTTATTTTTAGAAAAACCAAAGTATAAACAAGTTATATGATTTATGCATGATAAGTGAATTAAAAGGCTTTAACATGATGATGTACTATGTGTTAACATGCTCACTTAGGATAAATATGCATATTAGAGTAATCGGTCTTGAATTGTTGCTTGAATTGCCTAAACTGGAAACTTTCCTGAAATAGAAAGTTACTATAACTAGTAAGTTTCCTCACAAAAGTGACTTTGGTATCCGTACACATCACACGACACTAAACTGCACGTTACACGAGCACTTGATCCAAAAACCGTCACCAACGGGTCGTTAGGTCAAACACGGTCAAACATGGTCAAACACGGTCAACCCGACCCACATAACAACTTGGAAGTTGTTAGACACGAACACGGTCCTGTGAGACCCACATATATGCAAACACAAACTTACAACACCTATGTGATATAGGTACCTACTAGCCGGCGAGCTACACCGTTCTTGTAAGAACACGCACTTCTCAAACTCAGGTGAGTTTACGGCCCCACTTTTACTCTTTAAACTGTTTTACTGAACTTTTGGGGTGAGAATACAATGCAACTGTTTTAGATATATGACTGGTATGTTGTGAAAACCATTTTCGAGTGTAACTATTATCGCATAAAGCCCTCACTTATCCTTACCGTTAATTGTATCACAAACGAGTCGTAATTACGTAGTACTACTGGGTTTGACTAACCCCACTCGGCACCAATGTTGACTGGAGGTCATAACGAGTGTAATTTCGATGGGAATGCGGGTTCAGCGATGACCTGCGGAGGCAAACGGGAACAGTCTAGTTTCGGTAAGATGAACTGACACACTCCACGGATCGTAGTATCCAACAACGAAACTTAACATACCCAGTATATGTCTGTTTACTATTTCTGTCTGTCTAAACCTGTGAACTCACCAACTTTTTAGTTGACACTTTTCGCATGTATTCTCAGGTAATTAATGGAGCACACGCTAGGACGCACTCAAGGAAGCATTAAGGAGTCTGAATGGCATATAGACTCATGTCCTAGGCTTGTGTGTGCATTTGTTGGTGTTAAACCAATTTGAACAATGTAGTGTCTTTTAAACAATTTACTTTCCGCTGCAAACTTATTTACTTATGATGTTGAACATTTTCCGCTGCTTATTGAATGAAACTATGTTATTTTACAAATCTGTGTGACTGTGTAACTCATATAGAGTCGTTCTATATGACCATGAGCTGTGATCCTGGCCACGTCACACCCACGTGGACTGACACCAAGAGTGGGAATTTGGGGGTGTGACATTTCGTGCGGGTCGGAACTTACCCGACAAGGAATTTCGCTACCTTAGGACCGTTATAGTTACGGCCGCCGTTCACTGGGGCTTCGGCCTCGTTGTTCTTTTTCGTTTATCGAATAAAAATTCCTATTCTTACTTGTTACTGGACGACTAACCAATTCCTTAAAAGATAAAAAAAGATTCCAACAAAAAGCGCTTATACAACTATGAATAACAAAGATTTATAGATCTCAAATCTAATTACAATTGCGGTAATATTCTAATCAATTTCATGAATTATTATAAACTAACTTATCAGATTAGAAAGAGATTCTTTAACCAGAAAGAATTCGGTTCAGATGTAGGATACCTATCCATAATTTTTCGCAACTCAATCATAGATGATGGAATCATCAAAGATTTGACCTTTTCAAACTCTGTTTATAACTCACTAGAGGCCCCGAAAAAAAGAGAAGATGTGTACAAACGAGATATGCAGCAACAAGAAGAAGGAAAAGGATTGCATAGAGGAACTCTCGAACATTTGTCAGATGTGTCGATATCAATGGTGACTCATTATTTTGATGAATCATTTCTTCGGACAGAAGAAGATTATGGAAACACTTACTCGAAATCTCACTTATCAGATTCCATTGTGGAAGATAGAACTTTTCTGAAGAATTCGCCATGATATATTTGATCCATGCATAATATCATGAAAAATGGATACAAATTTTTGGCTGCTACTTAGTATCGGCAATAGGTCTGAAAAAGTATTTAAAAACAAAAACTTTAGATATGTGTACCTTGTCAAAATAAGGAACCATGGCATATATGTTTGGAATAGATTCCATTTTGAGAGAGTTGAATAAGCACTATCTCGTTGAAAAGTTCTATACATCCGCCCTTTCTCAACGCATGTCTTTAGACAAAGACTCCTTTTTTTCCTCTTTTCGGATGGTAAATATTTCTCAGAACATGGAGTGTGAATCAAACCCATGTTTGAATTGAAATTGAGATACTGATACAAGTTCTTCCCTTCTGAATCAGATAGATTCATATCTGAAAGAGGTTGACAATAAGTTCTTTCAAAATTGACTATTTGTCCCTCTGTTAGAGGTGTTCCAGAAATGTCTGCGATCGAGTAAATAGCTCTACGAAAGAATGGATTGGATCGACTTGGAAAATGGAAAGATTTGTACAAGTTATACGTTTCGTCACCACTTTGTGGAAAATCCTTAGGTATGAATATGTTAGATACCTGTGACTCGATTGCTGAAATAGTATCTCTCCCCCAAAAAGCATGTTTTTTTACCGACGCACAATGAATATATTTTGTTGCGAATGAACAAGATATTGAGGAATTGTCCATACGTAAAATCATAATTATTGATACGGGCCTTTTCCACATAAAAGGGGAATCTTTTGTTACAATAGAAGCAGAAGTGATGTGGATTATTCAAGAATCGAAGTTGATCCCCTTTATAAAAAGAAGATCTCTGTGAACTTCTATGAACTGATTTCACAGGATTCAGCCAGTTGTATTGATCGTGGAATATCATTGAGAAATAGCTTATCAATTTATGAAAGGCTTAGCCGCCTGACTCACTCCGGATAGAAAGATTGAGGGGGTCAGACACGGCGGAGACTTTCATTGAATATGGGATTGAGAAGCTGTTCTAACGAATGGAGTTGATTGTCTTACATTGGTAGAGGAATCCATCTATCGAAACTTCAGAGTCTTAGGTCCTAAAAGTGCATGATAAATACTGCCAAAGCCCAATACTGCAGAGGAAATTAAATGAAGTACTCCGGATACAAAGTATGGAAAAATATCTATAACTTCCCCACCAGGACCTACCCCCTAACCTAGAGTAGCTAGGTGGAAAGTAAAATTAATCCTTGTTCATACATAGGCTTTTTCTTCTTCTTGACCGAATCTGTAACCTTCATTAGCAGATTCATTTTCTGTGGTTTCCCTGATCAAACTAGAGGTTACCAAGGAACCATGCATAGCACTAAATAGGGAGCCGCCGAATACACCAGCTATGCCTAGCATGATCTTTACGGTGCTTACTCTATCAATTAGATCCTTTACCCATAGACTAAAATAGCTAGGCATATATATATCTTCATATTGCAACTTCTATGAAGTTTCTTTCTTTTCTACAGCTAATAAAAATCGTTGTTTTAGACGATAGCCCAATCTCTTAGTCTCGGAACTAATTGTCTATTTCTTTGCAAAATTGTGCTCAATTTCATATGTGGCAATTCCGCCAAGATCTCTTCGTTAGTTGGGGGAAGAATATCCTACTGCAATAATTCTTGCTAAGAAGAACGCCTATGTTGTGGCAATTCCACCCAGAACCAAAAAGTCTCCAGGACCTATTGTTAAGAATAGTGAATTACTATTCCAGGTTGGTAGTTTCCACCGCCTGTCCAGAGTTGAGCCCTGGGATTTGACGGCGAACTTAAAAAGCCACCTACAGACGCTTTACGCCCAATCATTCCGGATAACGCTTGCATCCTCTGTATTACCGCGGCTGCTGGCACAGAGTTAGCCGGTGCTTATTCTCCAGATACCGTATTTGCTTTTTCTCCGAGAAAAGAAGTTCACGACCCGTGGGCCTTCTACCTCCACGCAGCATTGCTCCGTCAGGCTTTCGCCCATTGCGAAAAATTCCCCACTGCTGCCTCCCGTAGGAGTCTGGGCCGTGTCTCAGTCCCAGTGTGGTTCACAAGTCTTGCTACAACTGTGGCGAGCCTGGACACTTTTCTTGAGATTGTCCCAAGAAGAATCAACAAAGGGCTCAAGTAGCAAGAACAAGGGCCTTTCAGATCGGAGCTGCTGCTAGATAGGACCCGAATGTGATCACGGGTACATTTCTCTTATCTGACTTCTATGCATCCATATTATTTGACACTGGTGCGGATCAGAGTTTTATCTCATCCGATTTTGCATGCAATCTTAATCATGTTGAAGAATCATTAGACTCCCCTTATACTATTGAGATATCTAACAGCAAATAGATTACAGTTGACACAGTACTTAGGAATTGCCCACTAACACTTGGCGATCACACATTTTCTATCGATTTGATACCGATGGAACTCGGAAGTTTCGATATCATCGTTGGGATGGATTGGCTATCTCTTAACCGAGTTGGGTTCATCTGTTCCGAGAAGTTACTACGTATTGCAGTGGAGAACGATCAGATCTTGGAAATTCATGGAGATCAAGCGAAACGCAGTGTCAAGATAACATCGTGCATGAGGGCTCGCAAGTATATGAGAAAACAATGTGTCGCATTTCTAGCTCACGTGGTCGAGAAAGACAAGAAAGAAATCAAAATTCAAGACGTACCAGTTGTGAAAGAGTATGCGGACGTGTTTCCGGATGATTTACCGGGACTGCCACCCGAGAGATCGGTGCAGTTTTGAATCGATTTGATTCCAGAAGCGACTCCTGTAGCTAGGTCTCCTTATAGACTTGCACCATCAGAAATGCAGGAGTTGTCCAATCAATTACAAGAGCTACTCGACAAGGGATTCATCCGACCGTGCTTTTCCCCATGGGTAGCTCCGGTTCTTTTTGTTAAGAAAAAGGATGGATCGTTCAGAATGTGCATTGATTACCGAGAGCTCATCAAACTCACCATTAAGAATCGGTACCCGTTACCGAGGATTGATGATTTTTTTGATCAATTACAGAGAGCACGGTACTTTTCAAAGATAGACCTGAGATCAGGTTATCACCAGCTCTGGATTCAAGAGGAAAACATACCAAAGACGGCATTTCGTACCCGATACGGTCACTACGAGTTCATGGTGATGCCATTCGGATTGACGAACGCACCGACTGTGTTCATGGATTTGATGAATCGGGTGTGCAAACCGTACTTAGATCAGTTCGTTATCGTCTTTATTGATGATATACTGATTTATTCAATGAATGAGAAGGAACACGAACAACACCTCAGAACAATCTTGGAACTTCTGAAAGAAGAGCGGCTCTATGCCAAATTCTCCAAGTGTGAATTTTGGTTAAGAGAAGTTCAGTTCTTGGGTCACGTGATTAACAATAATGTTATTCATGTGGATCCTGCCAAGATTGAAGCAATCAAGAACTGGGATGTGCCTACAACACCGAAAGAGGTCAGATCATTCTTAGGATTGGCAAGTTATTACAGGAGATCCATTTCGAATTTTTCTAAGATAGCCTTGCCTCTCACCAAACTCACACAGAAGAGTGAACCTTTTGTGTGGACTCAGAAACAAGAGGAGGCCTTTCAGACATTGAAACAAAGATTGTGCAATGCTCCTATCTTAACACTCCCAGAAGGCAATGATGACTTTATAGTATACTGTGATGCTTCCCATCAGGGACTCGGATGTGTTTTAATGCAACGAGACAAAGTCATTTCTCACGCCTCAAGACAGTTAAAGATACACGAGAAGAATTACACAACACATGACCTAGAACTGGGAGCTGTTGTCTTTGCTCTAAAGATTTGGAGACACTACCTGTATGGTACCAAGTGCACTATCTTCAGAGATCACAAGATTTTACAACACATATTTGATCAGAAGGAGCTTAACATGAGACAGAGACGTTGGGTTGAGCTCCTGAACGATTATGATTGTATGATCAAAGACCATCCGGGCAAAGAAAATGTTGTTGCAGATGATTTGAGTCAGAAGGAAAGAGTCAAACCCTTGCGCGTGCTAGCCATGGGAATGACTGTGCAAACAAGTTTGAGAGAACAAATTATACAAGCACAACAAGAAGTAGTGGCAAGAGGCAATTTGAAACGCGAGCTCGATTGTGGAGCCTAGAAACACTTCAAGACAAAAAAAAGATGGAGTTATCTATTATTTGGATCGTGTTTGGATCCCGTCGGTAGATGAACTTCGAACACTCGTACTTGACGAAGCGCACAAGACACGCTATTCTGTTCATCCTGGTGCCGATAAGATGTACCAAGATCTTAGGTCTTTTTATTGGTGGCCAGGGATGAAGAAAGATGTTGCCACTTATGTTGGCAAATGCTTCACATATGCCAAAGTCAAAGCTGAACACCAGAAACCTTCGGGTTTGCTGGAACAACCAGAGATACTACAACGGAAGTGGGAACAAATAGCTATGGATTTTA
Organism: Mikania micrantha; assembly: GCA_009363875.1. Taxonomy (NCBI): domain Eukaryota; kingdom Viridiplantae; phylum Streptophyta; class Magnoliopsida; order Asterales; family Asteraceae; genus Mikania; species Mikania micrantha. The sequence goes on along the minus strand of CM018691.1, from coordinate 48,650,432 downwards.
TTACCAAGCTACCCCACACTTCATGCGGAGACGATTCGATTTGGGTCATCATTGATAGATTGACCAAGTCCGCACACTTCTTGCCGATCAGAGAAACTTACAAGATGGAAAAGCTAGAAAGACTCTATGTTGATGAAATAGTAGTTCGGCACGGTGTGCCATTGTATATTATTTCCGACCAGGACACTCGATTTACTTCACGGTTCTGGCAATCATTGCAACAATCCTTAGAGACAAGTGTCAACTTGAGCACCGCTTATCATCCACAAACGGATGGACAAAGCGAGCGAACAATTCAAACCCTAGAGGATATGTTGAGGACATGCATCCTAGACTTCGGGGGAAGTTGGGATAAGCACTTACCAATCATCAAGTTCTCCTACAACAGCAGCTACCACAACAACATTGAATGTGCTCCGTTTGAAGCACTATATGGTAGAAAATGTCGGTCTCCAATTTGTTGGACCGAAGTGGGAGACAACAGAATCACTGGGCCTGAACTTATTCAGGAAACTACTGATAAGATAGCCCAGATACAACAGAGATTACAGGCAACACGTAGCCGCCAAAAGATTTACGCAGACAAACGGCGCAAGCCTTTGGAATTCGATGTGGGTGACCGAGTTATGTTGAAAGTGTCCCCATGGAAAGGCGTAGTTCGTTTGGGGCTAAAGGCAAGTTAGCACCAAGGTATGTCGGACCGTTTGAGATAACTCAACGCATAGGTCCTGTGGCATACAAACTCAAACTCCCTGATGAGCTCAGTGGAGTACACAATGTGTTTCACGTATCAAACCTCAAGAGGTGTCTAGCTGATGAATCATTGATCATACCATTGGAAGAAATACAAGTTGACGAGCAATTGCATTTCATTGAAGAACCTGTAGAGATTATGGAACGTGAAGTCAAGAGACGGAAAAGAAGCCGTATCCATATTGTAAAGGTTCGATGGAACTCCAAGCGTGGACCAGAATTTACCTGGGAGCACGAGGACAACATGAAGACAAAGTATCCCCGTCTGTTCGAGAATTAGAGCTCGAATTTGATGCTTAAATTTCGGGTCGAAATTTCTTTAACAAGGGGAGACTGTGACATCCAGTATCAGATTGTCCGGCAAGTCCGTACGGTATGTGTACTTTCACATATTTACTGTGTGTGAATACACGTATATGAACAGTGTTTGTATTAACAGAATTCAAAATACAAGAAATAGCTATACGTATTTATGTGAAAACTTAAATACCGTAAGTACAACAAAGCACGATAAACAATAGTTGTCGGTATTTAGGTGAAAATCCTAAGTGCAGTTAAGACAACGAATCAATAATGACAACGATGTTCAAGTAAATAACAAGAACTAGTCGGTTGCGATCTGATATCCATAGATGACAGGAATCAGATGGCTGAAAAATCAGTATGAAAACAATGTGAAAACAGGCAGTTTAGTTGAGTCCGTCAATGAGGAAACACAATTCAAACACAAGTACAGTGTTATTTCAGAATAACGAACTGACAGTGTGTTTGCGTGGGTGACGATTCACACAAAATATCTGTGAGTTTAGCGTTCTGAAATAATGACTGAAAAGTAGAAAACAAAAGTCGGAAAGCAAAACCATCGTCGTATCCGTTCGGGTGACAATTCGAACGAATACGCGCGAAGGCGACGCGATCAGACGAAACGAAAACGATAAACGATACGAACGAAAATAAATTAAGAAATTTAATATTTAGTGTTTTACAATTTTGAAACTCATCAAAATAATAAAAATAAATCCTTTTATTTGAAACGCGTAAAATTACGCGTTAAATTCCGGAAATGCAATGAATACGCGAACCGAGCAACAAAAACAAACCCGAACACCCTCGGGGTATAAATACCCTAAATAAGGGTATTTCCCTCATTCTTTCTTCTTCTTCTCTCTCTCAAAACCCTAATCCCGGATTTCTCCTCCCATCACCATTTCCAAGCTTCAACCTCTCATATCTCACTCAATACTCCACCAAATCCTTCCATCTTTGAACCAAATCGAAGATCTTGATCCCCTCTACACCAAAGTACAAGGGATCAGTTCTGAAAACAACCAAATAGAAGGTAAATAGACTGAGAAGTTTGCGAAAACTAGGGTTTTCACCCTTTGTTTAACTCAACACCCTAGACCGGTCCTAGACTCTTTCATCTTCAACAAGACGCCTTGAAAACTAGTCTTAACACACATCCACCGAAAACCACCATGGAGCCTCGGCTAGATGCTCGATTGAAATCACCTCGGGCGACCACGAACCACAGGCCACCGAATGGCTGGTTCGGCCGAAAGGGAGAGGATGGGCCGAAGGGTCGTTTTGCCCTTGCTTCGCCCGAATGAGGCTTCATTCGTGAACCACTGGTTAGGTCGGGATCCATTCGCTCGGCACACCCATTCAGTCGGCCAACTAAGCTTCATTCGGCCATCTAGTCGGCTGGGACACATCATTCGACCTGAGCAGTAGCCATTCGGCCATACACATCACACCCTCATTCGGCTACTCAACCATGATCATTCGACCTGGACTAGACATTCAGCCCAGAGGTCTATTCGACCCAATATTCATTAGTTGGCCCACAACACTTCATTCGGCCCACACAACAGTTTGGCCCACATGGCTCAATCAACCCAAGGACTTATTGGTTTGGCCCATTGCCATGTGAATAGGCCCAATACCACTGGATCGGCCCAGCAACACCCCATTTGGCCTAGCCCAACAGTTTGGCCCACTTGACACACCCACTCGGCCCATGTGGTGGAATTTGATCCACTTAAAATCGAGAGTGTAAACAAACAATTAAAAGAAACATTATGGATAACATGTATGGGTTTATGAACAATTTATTACTACAAAGGTGGTGGGGAACAACATGATTTAACAATTAGTGATAACCTAGGAATCTATTATTTCAAATGTAAATGACATCAAGAGGATGGGTTCTTGTCAAGCTAAACACAAAAACTTTAACAACATGACAAATTCAGTTAACAAATGGATAGGGTGCTAGCATAATTAATAATAATTAAAACGAGGCCGAATGATGACCGAGACTCACGCGTGTTATCCAACTCTAGGGCTAACACCTCCACGCACTCACGTACATACACCTCATACTTACAACTTACAAAAAACGTGAAATCAATACATGATCGTGAATACAACAACAAATACAATAAAGAGCGCGTGCATTCTCGTTTAAGCTAAGTCAACCCCAACAGTTACAAGGTGAGTTCATACGCCCCTTTTCTAATCTTAATTGATTTTAAATTCTCAGGGCTGAGAAACATGCTTAACTTTTATTTACTTAAAAGTTTTATGTTTAACATATTGCTTATACTTTGATTTAGATAATATTGCTTGACTTATTATCGCTTATCATTGTATGCATGCTTGTATGATCATGATATGACAGGAACAATTAGGATGAATATGATAATATAACTTCATAAATCATTAACACAACAAAATATTATAGTTATAAGATTATATCTTATAACGCTTAATTATTCTTACAAGAACAGATTATCACAGGTGAACATGATGACAACAACAACACAAACATGAATGATATGAAGAGAATATATCTTCATAAAATCATTCAAACCAGAGTTAGTTAAGTGTAATAAGACATGTTCTTATAACACTCAGCTTATAACTCGTTACATACTACAAGATAACATGAAACAAGGAACATCCACCACCTGAGTTGACTAAGTGTTGTAAGACTAGTTCTTACTACTGCTTAGTGTCAACATGGTGACTATATGGAACAACAAGGAATGATAATTATGATAATGTAACTTCATGATAACAACATCATTCACACAACAATTAACATAATGTAATAAGACAAGTTCTTATCTAATCTTGTTAATTACAACGAGAAATATACAGCATTGAGAACAAACAACATTGATGAACACAATACAATTGATTACTATTGAACTGTCTGCATTATATCATTTCAATCATGTGCCATGTACTCAAGATGATCATTGTAAGACCCTTCACAAATCGCTGACCAGTTAATTTGATGTGACTAAACCGACGATAGCATAGTGGTACCATAGGTTTGACAAACCTCTAGCTTGTAGGGCTAGTATGTTGATCATACTCAATCATTGGCCGGTAACGTATGACCGGTGACAGGGCGACTCAAGTCAGGGTCAGGTAAGCGACACATGGTGATATAAATCTACAGTTATAAGTGTAATTATTCCATCGTCTCGTGTTGATTAGTAGACTGAGGAATTTATTTTCTCTCATGTCATATTACTAGTAATAGTTGCGATGAGGCCTACAGAACACACAAAGTGTAGAGGTAAATCGGATGCATTGTAATCTGATTATGTGAGGATTGCAATGGATTCCTTTTAGGCTCTATGCACTTCAAGTCGAGAACAAATATCAATTGGTTAACTAACACTCTTATTATTAAAAGTGATTGGCAGTTAACCCCACAAGTAATAGAATAATAATAAGGAACATATTAAATTAATCTAATTTCCTTAATACAATGAGGGTGTATCAATACTTCGGTTTGATAACTAAACCCTCTAAACCTATTATACTACTCATATGACACAACGGGTGAATAACAGATGAAATGAACGGGTGAAATGGAATGGGTACTTATAGTTGTATTGCAAGTAGTGTTGAGTTCTATTAGTTATGTGGTGGGATGTGGCTGGGGCTTGGTTCCCCTACATATGCCCTATATATAAGCATAACTAACAGTATAAGATATTACTTGTAAATACAACTATGGAGAGACCATTGGGTGAACAGGCGAATCAAACAAACTACAAGTAACATGTGAACTATTGTGATTGTGTATGTGAACATTTCAAGACTTTCAAATATCAAACTTATGAACTCACCAACCTAGTGTTGACTTTGTTTAAATGCATGTTTTCTCAGGTGACGAATAGGTTTAGTCACCAGGATAACAGGGACTTAGCTAGTGGACTTTAAGAAGGCCTAGCTACTTTTGTGTTGCATACTTTTGGATGACAAAACTATGAATCATCTTTTGTATATCTTGTACAGATACAAGATATGAACTCATTTGATTCTTTTGATTAGATTTACTTAGTTAAATTATGAGGAAACAATGTAATTTAACTTTGTAATTCTATTTCATTGTCATGTTAGCATTCTCATTTATTTATCATGTGCTATGTAAACAATCTGATCATTTCGATTATCACAACGATATCGCGCCCTGGGAACCTTCCGCCCGGCGGGAAAGTCGATCCAGCCTGCCGGCTCGGGGTGTGACACTATGGCAAGCACTGAGAGGCCAATCATTTTTTTCTACAATAGCCGATAGCTTTAGCATACAAGTTTATAGGATTCACATAGCTTAGCATTTATGTATCCTATGCACAAGTATAGCCTGTTGTCTTAGCATTTCAAGCATATCAAGCATACAAGAGTTTTATAGCATTCCGAGCATTCGAGAATAACAAGCACATCATGCATATGAGCCTTTCTGAGTTGAAGTATTCAAGCTTTCAAAGTATAATTTATAAAAGCATTTTAGCATTTTAGCCTTTGTATTTTTAGCAATTTAAAAGCATCCAGGGTTTTAAGCAAACTAGTATAAGTGTATGAAGTATTAGCATTAAGAATGAGCGTATAAAGCATTATCATTTATGATAACTGTATAAAGCATTAGCATTATGAATAATTTAAAAGCATTTAAGAAACATTTGCACATTTATTTAAAATGTATAAGCATGCTTCTCAGTCCCGAAGTAAAACAAGATAGTTTGAAAAGGGACAAATGAACTCACCTGTGTTGTTAAGAATGAATCACAAGATAATGCGCGCTCGTGAATTGTAGTTTAAAGTATCTTCAACACCAGAGTTGTTTTAAGAGATTCGAATACTATAAGTATTTATTATAGCCGTATCTAGGGTCTTGGTCTCGGTGTGTAACTAAGTGTCTTATATTTCTAATGTGTTTTCTAGGATTCTCTCTAATTAGTCTAATGTATTACCCATTCATAGCCATTATCCCGTGAATAGTTGCTATATAAACCTTAGTTATGTAAGGCTTATGTAGTTATACTCAAGGTCTTTAAGTAAAACATTTTAAATAGTTCATTTAATTTGATTAAAGAAGTTTATAATTCAATTCCTTTATTAAACATTAATTAATTTAAGAAAATATAAGTTAAAACATGCTAAGCTTAGGTTAATCTCATTCGATTAACCTTGAGCTCATTTACTAGCTCTTGATTGTCCCATGGTTCTTTGCTCGTTCATATGTGTAACCCATCTTAGGTAGTTCAAAGGAACAACCTAAGTTGTATGTTTCTCATGAAATGTCTAAGTGTTGGATGTTGGTTATGGAGTCAACATCCCTATACTTAGTCATCGTTTTTATCCATAGTGGCACTTCTCACACATGATATTGATAGTTTAGTTTAATAAAATTTTATTGTGTTAAACTAAAAGGACGACCAA